>VOQK01003607.1:9259-23462 GCA_015052645.1 Benitochromis conjunctus | reverse complement strand
GTTCTTACAGTCGTACATAGACATAGAGCTTTTCCTTATTTCCTTTAATGTCAGATTTTGGACCAAGTAAAAATCTCTTGAACCTGTCTGGCCTACGCAGGATTTCAGTTATACAACATGGGAGTTTTAATTAATTAATTAATTTTACACAGACACGATACCTTTAATTTAGCTAATGTATGTTATTAGCCTGCCGTTGCTATTTACCATTTCACACACATAAAACCAGCTAAAAAAAACAAAATTATAAGGAACCAGGCAGATATAATAACTTAATATGGTTTTGCTTTTTCAGCTGATATGTTTTCATTTACGTCATTTATATATTACAAATTAGAGTATACAGCATAGACTGGCTATAAAATACTCGCTGGTTTCTCTCTCTTTTTCCCTTTTTTCAACTACTGTACGTGCAGAGATCCACCTAAGGCAGAGCTGTGCTGTTCTGTTTGTGCCTCACAACTACTGTTATAGCATACTGATATCCCTATCTGTTTCCAAGTTGTCCTCCCCCGTCACCCCCACTGGCACCTTAGTGCCAGTCGAAGTCAGTATTGTTAACTTTTATTGCTGGAATCGTGCTAAGTTGACACATTATTGAGTTTCTTAGCCAGCTGCTGTAAATGTTAGCATATCAATTCATATTTATATGTGCCACTTATGGAAATGTTCTGTTAGGAAATTCCCTAAATCAGCAGTTGGATTGAATCAAAAATCCATTTGTAGCTGACTATATCGTTTCTAACTGCACTCGTGCCCCCAGGAATTGCTGCCCACACTGAGATGTTGATGTTTGAAGGGACTGAGCTTAAACTGGATCCCTCTTGCGCCGTGTTCATCACTATGAATCCTGGCTATGCTGGACGGTCTGAGCTACCAGACAACCTTAAGGTACAGTATCAGTTCTTGTCACTGTTCCTGTTTTTTTTTTTCCTGCTAATTTAGGAAATGGCACTGTCTTCTAAAATTAGCTTTAATTAGATTACATTGTTTTGTGTTTCTTTCTTCTACTACTTTAGCTCAGAATCTTCTGAGCCTTAAATCGTGTTTTCATTTAGTACATCTTTACCTATTTTTTTGGTTTCATACCAGGCTCTGTTCAGGACTGTTGCCATGATGGTACCAGACTACGCTATGATTGCAGAGATTGTCCTCTACTCATGTGGTTTTGTTAGTGCACGACCCTTGTCTGTGAAAATAGTGGCTACTTATCGACTCTGCTCTGAGCAGCTCTCCTCACAGCACCACTATGACTATGGTATGAGAGCTGTCAAGTCTGTGCTAACCGCTGCTGGAAACCTTAAGGTACGTGAAAACAGATTCATGCTCATATGAAGGGAAACTATGTTCTTAATTAGAGGGGCAGGGTGAGGGATCACTGATCCAGGACGAGCTTCGAGCAGCAGTTGAAAAGGAGCCAGCGAGCAAAATGGTTTGAATGTAGCAGTCAACATTAGCTCTGTTCTTCAGGCTCACTTCTGTGGGCTGTTAGGGGCAGCACACATGTTCAGTGTGTGTATCCTCAAAACTGCCCTCTTCTCAAAACAACAGTGTTTAGGGGACATCTGTTAATTGTAGCTCCAGAAAATAAGCCGCTGTCAGCTGTGAAACTGTTAGACTGCAGTGGTTGAACTAAAGGACCAAAAGTAAGGGAAGCATAATTGGGGTGTGCAACATTTCTCAGCTCTTGCTCGGTCTTTCTTGATAAAAGTGGTGCTGAGCAACTTAAAAGGCAAACACTCACATAGCTGAGTGTAAGGAATTGCTTCACCCTCAAAAGAGATTTACTTACATTTTTAATGCACCAGAAGTAAGTTTTAAGTCAGGTTGGGTTATAAGTTGGTGTTTCTGAGGTATTATTTTTTTATATATTATTCCCCAGGAGCAATCTTTTAAACGCAAGAGTCTGAGGACTGGCCCATATTGGTGCATTTCAGAAAAAACGACATGACAAACTGTTTTGCAGAGTACTGTAATTTTTGAGAGAGAGGGATGTAAGTCATAGGGACCTTATGCATACAGAGAATTTTATCATTGGGTTCTGTACAAGCTTAGCAGAAAAATTAAGCCTGATGTCTTTTAAAATGTTGTCTTTTAAAATGGAAATGTGTTTTGTGAGTTCCCTAGCAATAGCTGCAGATTTCTCTTTTTAAAATGTAACCTGTCAGTCACGTGTGGCAAATATTGTTTTTCTTTGTATTACACATCTTCCTCTTTTTCCACCATTTGAGTGTTTAGCGCTTTTCTTCACTTCACCTCAGAGTTGTTTGTTTTACTGCAGCTCACCTTTCCAGAGGAGAATGAAGACACCCTGTTGCTGAGATCCATCATTGATGTCAATCTGCCTAAATTCCTGGACCACGATCTGCAGCTATTTGAGGTGTGTGGAGCTCAGCTCGTCTTGATAAATGGAGCAGTTCACATCAACTGATGTTAGCTCAAGTTAATTCCAGTCAGTTTATTTGAACACATGATGCACAAGGACAATTTAAGCACCAGTCAGAACATTTGACTGGATTATATGTGTTTGCATGAGTGAACAAATATTTATGTGTCTATCGTTTGTCCTCAGTCTGAACATCAAAGTCAACGTGTTTGTGTGTAAGCTTCTTTGTTTCCATTGTATGTTGTGGTTAGTATGTAAGGATCTGTATATACAGTATGTTCCATCATTCCACTCCAGTATTCTCCAGCGATTCTCATTTTTCATATCAGGGTATCACCTCTGACCTCTTTCCGGGAGTCAAACTCCCAAAACGTGACTACAACGTTCTGCTGGAGGCCATTGAGGATAACTGTCGGCAAATGAACTTTCAAGTCACAGAATTCTTCACTGAGAAAATCCTGCAAATCTTTGAGATGATGATAGTGAGACACGGCTTCATGTTAGTGGGTGAACCCTTTGGGGGAAAGACCAGTGCTTACCGCGTGCTGGCAGCAGCCCTTCATGACGTCTTTAAGAAGGTGAGATGCTGCTTTAAATCTAAAAATCTAAAAAATCTAAAATAGAAAGTCACAGCTCTATTTTCACTCTATTGACGCTTGAACTTAAGGGGGCGGTTTGAAGATAATGGCAACAACAGCATAAGTGGTTATAAGTGGCACTCGGCCTTAGGTTAGATGGCATTTAATATGTTCGCATATCCTGTTCTGAAAGAAATGGAAAACAAAGCTTAATTTTAAGTGGTTGACAAAGCAGAGTTAGTAGTTTTTAATAGTGCTTCCTGAGTCCTTAATACATGAATTTAATCTGTAAAAAAAAAAAACCCAACAAAATCCTAATCCTTTGTGTCAAGTAAAATATGTCTTACACGCAATATCCAAGGTTTATCTGAGCTACATGATTGTCCCAAGTAAACACATCCATCCACTTTGTCAGAGCTGTAGTCTTTGTTTAGTAGTTATCGATCTCCCAGAAAGGACCAGAACTGGCTTGTTGTATTTACATGGCTGAGAGAGCTGAGAGGCATCCCACCAAGGAGACAGATGAAGGCCTGCTGATGGAGCGCCTGGGAATGCCACATTTATCATCGTCATCCTTGTCGCTGCACATCCACTGATCATGTCCAGCCTCCCTCCCCTCACGCTCCTTTTTTGTTTTTTCCTCCAGCAGTTTTTAACTCAAACTGACATCCTGTCTGAAGTCCCATTTGAAGCAGGTTTTGCTTCTCTTCTTCAGTTAGCACGAATCCTGTCATAGCGGCAGTAATTTTGTAAGCAATTTATGTGTCAAGGCAAAGACAGTTTGGTCAAATGAGTGTCACAGAAACACATTTAGTTTGTTTTTGCCTCAACTTCAGAGTGCAGTCATCTTATGTATAATCATGTGGCTCATGTTTGTCTGATTTGTATTTGTCTGGACAGCTTTTGTTTTTTCCAGTAAGAATATTTCTCTTCATGCATGCTTTTTTTGTGTTGTTATATCAGGGTCTGATGGATGAGAACCAGGTACAGATCACAGTAATCAATCCCAAATCCATTACCATGGGCCAGCTGTACGGCCAGTTTGACCCCGTCTCTCACGAGTGGTCTGATGGCGTCCTCGCTGTCAGCTACAGATCCTTCGCTGCCTCCCAGGTAAGACTGCTGCCCCTGAATGTTTTTCAAAAAGCTGCAGAGTACTAGCAGGAGATCATCAGAATTTTCAGGTTAGAAACAATCAATGTGTCAAAAAGTGAAAGCAGTGAAGCAGTGGTTATTCAGCTACATAGATACTGGTGAACTGTGTGATTATGTAGTGTGATATTAAGTCCTTGTGAGGAAAAAAAGGTATCTGAGCACCAAAACTTCAAAACCAGCTGAACTTGCTATGCTACACTGCAAAAACTCAAAATCTTACCAAGTATATTTGTCTGATTTCTAGTCAAAAAATCTCATCACACTTAAAATAAGACACATTCAGCTAAAGAGTAACATTTCAGTGAGATATAGAAACTTGTATTTAGACAGTGAATCTTGAAACTGGAGAATTTTCACTTGTTCCATCGGCAGATTTTTTTTCACTTATTTCAAGCAAAAATATTGTGTATTAAGTGCAGAACTGTGATTAAACTGTTAAAGGTTGAGTAAGCTTTTTGAAATTCATGAACTACTGGACTAGCTGTCTCTTTCTTGTTCCTGGATCAAAGCAACATCATCATGCGAGCATGTTTTCTATGTGGAGTAAAAATCGACTCGCCACATTATTTTAGCATTTCTGTAATATTATTGCACTTATGTGTCAGTCCAGAAAAATGTTTTTGGATCAACTTTGTATCAGTTAAAGTAAAAATAAATTAATATTTTTTATTTGTTATGTCTTCTGCAGGATTTTATGGTGCAGATAAATAAAAAGTTTGAATGGGAATGTTTGCCAGTATAGATTATTCAGACGTTATTGCGAGGCAGGCAGCAATACAGCAATACAGCATATGCTTTGTTCGTAATGAGTAATTCAAAACTGAATCAGGAAAGCAGGAAACTGCGGCTGCACTTCCCCCTACAAGTTTAAAGCACATGGTAATTGTGGTACAGTTGGACCAGATGTCCGAGGTGCATCCACCTACTGTGGGTAGCTGTGCAGGAATAAGATGAGATCGAGATGCATTATTGTCTGCTCATCCTCAGTTAATGAGTTTTGACGGATCTTTATACAATAGGCATGACATTCCAATTAAATGCAAGCTAGTAGAAAGAAAGGCTTTAGTGGCAGGTAAACAAGAGAAACATTTGGCTGTCTTGTTAAAATTAGATCTTTAATAACTCTCTTTCATTCCTGTGCAGACATAAAGACACACACACACACACACTAGACACACAAAGGCAGACAATTTACAGACTGTACTAGAGGCATGTCCTAATGGAAAATCATTTGTTCCCCCGTTCTCAGAGTGTTTCTAAATGAAGTTGTCATTAAAAAAAAAGTGTTAGTATATACAGCTGTCATATTACAAATTGTAAGGAGTAACATTATATACTGATGCAATCAAAACTGAAAACAAATCTAGCTTTTTTAAGGTCATTTTCTTCTGCAGGCAGTGGTCTTCCTTTGTTTTTGCTCTCTTTTCCTGCAAAACATTTTACTAAACTCATTTCATGTGCACTAATCTGGAGTAAACTGCGTTATAGTGTATTAAATTTCTGCATGCAAAATGCTTTTTTTTTCTTTTTTCACATCATTAAATTACTGCATGTTCACTTCCCTCACAAGCACCAGATGGCCCCAGCCCAGGCATCTCCATTTGTTTATATTATAACAAATCAATTTAAAGTACAGCTCTTGCCAGCCCATTTAACTGGAGAATTGACACTTGTTGTCAGCCCCTATTACGACAATGTGGGTGTTAATTTCATTTATTTAGCAGACATTCTTCACTTAGATTATAATGCACAGGAGTTCACTTTTGACCTCGAAAGTATGCACAATGATTTCTGTTTCTGTGGAATAAACAAATGAGTGCATTATGTGGACAGTACTGGCACATAAAGTTGTAAGACATGCAATCTTTTTCGCAAACCTTTAAACACATTTTTCTAACCCTGAACGTTGTTAAAGATTTCCCTGCCTATCCCTGTTTGGGAGTCTGTCTTCATTGGAGCCTCCTTACATCCCTCTATCATACTTACCAACACTCGTGTTTTTCCTGGGCTCTCTGATATTTTCAGACCACACCCTCCTTCTTTGCGTTTTCTCCCGGGAAAATTCTGTAATGTGCTCAAACTTTACAAATGAATTATTCAAAATAAACTTGTTTGTTACCAGATCTTCATACTCACATACCCACACAACCTGTTAGTGCAACCTGGCAACATGCATTCAGATTGAAGGTGTATATGTGCTTGCTAATCTGTGCACAGGCAGGACAGACTGAATTATCTTGCTGTCTTAGCTGTTATTGTGATACTTCAACTCTCCTTACAGACTTAAATAAATAACTGCAGGCTGAGCTACGTGTGCGACTCTTTGGCTGAGAGCTGTTGACTTTCTTTTCCAGCCGCAGAGAGTGAGCAACAACCATTTTCAAAATGAGCTGGACATTTCATACTGATCTCTGACTGCAGCTGGCTGTGAGATGAGTGTGCAAGGGATCATCTATAAAGTGCACACTGCAAAAATGAAGATACTACAAAAATATAAAACTTATAAAGTGTAGTGTCACCAGAATGATTTTACACATCACTAAACTTCTGCTGGTTGTGCTACACAGGCTTTTTATATTTCACTGTACAACACTGTATAACTTCAGTGTTATGCAGAGTCATTGCACTCATAAATGGTCTTCAAATTAATATTACTTTATGTTTTGACCTCGCAGCTTAACCATTATCTTCAGTTGTGTTGAAATGATTTCTTTAAGCATGAAGGTCCTATTCCTTGTGTGTCTCAGAGCCCTGACAGAAAATGGCTCATCTTTGATGGTCCAGTGGATGCTGTGTGGATTGAGAATATGAACACAGTACTCGACGACAACAAGAAGTTGTGTCTGATGAGTGGTGAGATCATTCAAATGTCGCCACAAATGAGCCTAATCTTTGAGCCCATGGACCTGGAGGTGGCATCTCCAGCCACGGTGAGGACCTCCTTTCATTTAGACTTCATAGTTTTACCCAGTTTTCATTAGATTTTGTGATATTTATTTTGTTTTATATAAATATAATTTTACTGTGATATATGTTGATATTAAACAGAGTTTCATTGAGTTTGGTGTGCTGACCTCGTTATCACTTAATGTGTGTGAGCCAAAACCTCAAGCTTTACACTTTCCAAACACTGGCTTTCAGGCAGGTTTTTCTTCTACTCGTGGCTCTGTATGATGTCACTGAGACCTGATACCTCTATCATGACACAGAGCTGTGGCTTCAATCTGGAGAAAGCCTTGAAGGGAGGGTGTTCTTAAGCTAAAACAGCTTATTTCAGGCAGAAGATGAACCTAGGTCATGCAAGAAGGCCAAGCACAAGATGAATAAGGACTAAACTATAAATCATGAGGTCACCTTGAAGTTTAGTCATGAATACTCTGGTCAAAAGCTTGTTTTAGAGGACTCGACCTCTGTGCTGTCTGGGTTTGTTTATTGAGAATTGTTTTTGTTCTATAGAAATTCTATTTTTTAATGTTTCAGTGATTAGAATGACAGATGTTTCTGTTTTGTTGTGGGACTGTGAAGAATTTTATTCTTGAGAATTCAGCCCCCCTTTCCTGGCATAGTAACACAATCAGTGGGGGGTTATTTGGCTGGTTGATTTTCTCTGTTTGCAGGATTACTGAAAATCTCAACAGATATATGTATTCCCCCCACCCCCTGGTGAATGCATATATACAAATAGAGGTGGAATGGTTAGCACTATGGACTCTGAATCCAGCGATCCGCGTTCAGATTTCGGTGGGACCTGATTTCATGCAGCTGGATTGTGTAGTGGTAAGACTACACACCTTAACCATCCGGTATCCAGTAAGGGTCCTGGCTAGACACCCCCCCCACCATGCTGAAACCAAGCCCACGTCTGCAGCCCATCCGCAGCTCGGACACAAGCATTTCATTGCATGTTGTACTGTGTATGTGACAAATCAAATTTTAATTTAAATAACAAAGGTTCTCAGACATAATTTTAATGTTTTCGAGAAGGACAAACAGTCTAAACGAGGTTCAGGCTCTCCATTCATGCATGGTGTGATATTTTGAGCCTTTGCTGAGGTATTCAGTCTCTGAATGCTCCTTTTTTCATTTGCACTGTTGTTATTTGTACAGCTACCCCTGCTATTGGCTTTGGGAGAGTCTAGGCAGCAGTGCGCTAAAATCAGCCACATTTCTTTACGAAGCCACAGTGACATTTATCAGGAGGGCATAACACTTGAGATAGCATCCTCCCCAACCTCCTCCTCACCGTTTCCACCCTCCACTGTGTAATTTCAAAGGTGCTAAAGGAAATGTCTGCTATAGGGTGTGTAATCTGTCAATCGTCAAAACAAGAGATCACAGGGTGACACACCTCTCCCTTCCATTTGAAATAACCTGCAGCCCTTGTGTATCAGTGGTTTTCTTGCAGTATATATTCTTTGGTTATTTGCTGTGAGGCAGGAACAAAGGATGTGCTTCACATGCATAGATGTCTTGAGAGAGTAACTTCTGCCTCTGCTTTTTTTTATTAAACAGACTTCCATTTTTGATTCTCTATAGCCTGGCATCTGCTCCTTTCATTACACCGAATGAAGAGGCATCAAACATTTTGTGATCACAGTGAACTCTTCCCAATTTGTGCACTTCCCACACTTTTGTGCACTATTGATCCCTCATTTTTTCTTTCTCTGTTAAAGAGTATGTTTATTAAAACCTTAACTTCTTTACTGTTTTTGATAATATCTTCTAACTTTATTAGTACTTCTTTGTTAAGCTATTAATGGGATGTTACAGAGAACTTCGGTCTTAAGGTAGCAACTCTTTCATTAGATAATAAATTACACATGATGTGATGAATGCACTGAGCATTAATTTACACTAACTATCAGTATATGTTTTTTATCTACTCTCAGCATAGTATACCTTTATCATCTGATAAGGAATCTATCATAATTCTGCCTGAGGGTTTCAAGTTAATGTTATTTATAAACAATATTCTTATGAGTTATGAAGGATAACTGTTTACATGTTTATTTTCTAATGTGTTATAAATGTTTGTGGCAGGTGTCTCGCTGTGGTATGATCTACATGGAGCCACATATGCTTGGCTGGCGGCCTCTCGTGCTGTCCTGGCTCAGTACCCTGCCTCCTACAGTCAGCGCTACGCACAAAGACCTCATCACTGCCCTCTTTGACCGCCTACTGCCAGCCTGCCTACAGCTCATTCGAAAGGCCACCAAGGTGCTTAGAAACTTTTTTAACACTTTCAAGTTGCCAGTATTTCGATTTTAGAGCAGCAAGTGATCGAGTCAGCCAGGAATTGGACAGAAACTGCTCGGGGCATTTGCATGAGTTCTTTTACAGATGGGTTTTGTGTTATTTTAGTTTTATGCTTCAGTTATTTTCAGATGTTTATAGTCTCGGTTGCCTACTATAATAACAAATTAATTATTTCTGAGTCTGGTTTGACTTTTTTTTTTTTAAAACATCATTCTTATTCCAAATTTGATTTTAGGAGCTGTCTTCAACCTCTGACACCAACCTGGTGAAGTCCCTCATGAACCTGATGGACTGTATGATGGATGAATTTCAGGATGAAGCAAAGATTAAGAACATGGATAAGAAAGATATTTGCTCCTGGCTGGAGGTTTATATCCACACTGCTGCTGCTAATGCTGTTATTTGTTGTTGTAGTAATATAAAACATAGTAAGATATGAAAAAATTATAGCATTTTAGCCCAACCCTAAATGATGGTTTTACAGAGCAGTCCACAATATACAGTTTTCACTTCCCACTCTTATTGCAGCTCTGTACCTCTTTGATATGCATAATTCGGCATACAGCATTTTGGCTAATTAGTAGATATGACACAGTACAAACAGAAAAAGTCAAACTCGCAAGAGCTTAGAAATACTGAACCAACATCCAAGACCTCCAAGACTCCCCATTGTGTCCATTCTCGTTTGATCACATTAAAAATATGCAGTGTACTGCAAACACTGCAGAGACTAAATCTGAATCCTGTTATATGCACAGAATACAAATTGAGAATGTCTCATAAAAAATGAGCAGTGCCAGGTAGTGTTGATACTGTAAGTCTGGGATGTTGCTCTTGGAAGTGTAAGGAAATGCTTACATGAACACAAATAAGAAAAAAATACTGCTGTTACTTTGCTACAAAAAACCCCAGTTTGTTTCTAAAATCAGACTTAAGTAAGATAAATTGAAACTCTCGTTTAAAGTATTAAAATGTGAAACTACAACATTTATTTTCTGTAATCCGTAGCTCATTGTTAACATACAGATATAATACAGAAAAGAAAACATTCCTTTTGTCATTCTAAATTTACTGTATTAATAAGGTCTGCCCCGACAAAAAACTGAAAAGTTTTAGCAGATGAGCCCTTTCGTCTCCCCCCCCTGCATGTGTTCCAATTGATTTTTTGCCTCTGAATCATGTCTTTTGAAAGCACTGCTATTATCCCCCTGTGGCATACTGCACTGATGAATGCCTTTCAACCCTCGCTCCTATGTTTCTCAGCTAGTCATTATCAAAGTGTTGAATTAATCAGCTTTTTAACAGCAGGAGCTATCATGAGGCTGCTAAGCCTCATTTCCAATTCCTACAGTATCCCCTGCTGTTTTTTTTTTTTTCTAACAAAGGTCCTCTCTTTTTGGATTTTGTTTTTTGTCTCATTTAATAACCTGTACAGTACTTGGAGCTGGGCTGATGTGCATGGATGCTTTAAATCAGTATAATAAACACAACCCATGACTCTTTAGTAAAATACTTTAGAACAGATTCTATATGTGCATGGGATTTTTATATTTATGCTTGACTGGTGGTATGTGTTTACCTTCTCACCCCTACCAGGGTATGTAGTCTATTTAGTCATCTAAGACTGCTCATTGGGTAAACATAGTACGGTGTAAAAGCCTTTCACTGGGACATTCCAGGAGACAGGCGGGCCCTAAAACATGAGCTCCAGCAGGCCACTGGTGTGAATTTCTGGTAAACAAACCATCAGAAACACAGTTCATGAAGGTGGCCTGAGAGCCTGACGTCCTGTAGTGGGCCCTGTGCTCACTTATTGGAGCTTGATTGGCATTTGCCATAGAATTGGCAGGTCCACCACTGGAATCCTCTGCTTTTCATAGGTTAGAGCAGGTTCATCCTGAGCACATGTGACAGGCAGGGTCTGGAGAAGGCATGTTCAGTTTGACCATTTTGGTAGTGGGTCAGTGACAGTCTGGGGAGGCATATCCATGGAGAGATGCAGAGACACCCTAAGTATTTGGATGAGATCGTTGGACCCATCGTCAGATGCTGTTGCAGTGGGTCGCGGGCAGACAGTTCCTCGAGGATTAAGGAATTAATACTACTGAGTGGCTCCGTGCTGTTTTTCTCGTCAGACAAATTTTAAAGTTGTTTATGTCTTGGAAAATCGTCTTTTCGATATATTTTAATGTTGTTTTTGGTGAGTGGGATGTGATTATATGTAATTTATCAAAAGGAAACAACCCCAGTTTCCTGAGTAGGAGTAATTTTTTTTAAATTGAACTTTGAGCTTTCGCCATTGATTTCATGAATCATATCCACAACATACATCCATACTGATATGCTTGAGCAGTCAAAACCAGTAATGGTGGTCCTTTTCTTTTACAAAGGGCATGTTTGTGTTCTGCCTGGTCTGGTCAGTGGGGGCCAGCTGTGACGATTTGGGCCGAGTAAAGTTTGATGCTCTGGTGAGAGAGTTGATGAATGGACCCTTAAGTGAGGAGACAGCAGCCCGCCATGGCATTCTGGTCACCGTGGAGGCTCCACCAAATCAGCTGACATTCCCCTTACCCGCCGAGGGAACCCTCTATGAGTACTGCTTCGTTAAAGAGGTAAGAGTGCACAAGATATTTTTGTCATGATACTTTTAAGATGCTTGTATATAAATTTCAACTGTTTTAGGATTAGAATAAACCCTAAACCTGAATATAATAGAATAAAAACAAGAAAACTGAAGATAGAAGTGGTTTTGTTTATGCCATAAGCACAAGATCTGCTGGAGCCACTCGCCTAGCTTGGGAGTCACCGCACCTAGTGCTCTGATTACCACTGAAACCACTGTTATCTTCACCCTCCACATCTTCTCGAGCTCTTCTCTGAGCCCTTGGTATTTCTCAAGCTTCTCATGTTCCTTCTTTCTGATGTTGCTGTCATTAGGAAGCGCTACATCTACCACCACGGCCGTCTTCTTCTGTTTGTCCACCACCACTATGTCCACTATATATATGTATATAGTGACATACACACACATACATACACATATATGTGTATATATATATATATGTATATATGTATGTAGGTTTTTTTTATAAAACCAGGTCTTGATCCTTGTACTCTCTTATTTTTAGTGCTTGTGATCTGAGGAGAGCAATTCCTTCCTTGTTTTAAGCAGCAGTTTAACTGTTCACAAGCACGGTGGCTAGTATTATCTATGATTAGTAGTCCGTACTCTATGTGTCCAGCACTCGCTGAGCTTTGTATCTTAAACGCAAGTTTCATCTTTTCATTATTTCCATGTCAGGGCCCGGGCAGGTGGGAGCTTTGGACAGATAAGTTAAAGGCTTGCCCCCCCATAGGCAAGGACATGCAGTTCAATGAGATCATCGTTCCCACTGAGAACACGGTACGCTACATGGCACTGATGGAGCTACTCGTCACTCACCAGAAGCCCACTATTTTCATCGGTCCCACTGGCACTGGCAAGAGTGTCTACATTACAGTGAGTCGTTCGATACATCTATTTTACACATCTAACCTTTCGAAAGCACTACAGTATTTTGTGTTTAGGCAAACAGATTTGAGGTAATATACACAGTATAGCAAACTCTATGAAGCTGAAAGCTGTTAGTTAGTTCAAATGATGTCAGACAAGAACAGTCTTTTTACATAGTTATCATAGAATGATGTAATCATTACTTAGTGCTTACTTTGTAGTTAGATCAATTTCACATTCAAAAGTGGTTTTATTCTAAGATGTTAGCAGTCCACATTATCATAATAGCTGTCATTTAATACAACCTTTGTTAAGTCATGCCTATCCACCCTGTATCCCCATCATGGTTGACGTCATCAGCAACTCTGTAGAACTCACATGGCAACAGCTGCTTTCTCAAAAAAACAACAAAAACAACGGTGTTACCATATGGTGACCTTCCACTGATGCTCTATTGTATCTCAGCTACAAATTGTCCAATTAGTTCCCTCCTCTGGTCTTGTCAACTGGATGAATGACACCAGAATTTGAATGTCAACCAACTTTTTCAAATAAAGAACAATAAAACTGCGCTCTTGGTTCTGGCTTCCAAAACTTTGCCCACAAAAGTGGCTCATCTTCATCTTAATGTGGGTGGATGCTTCATTTCGTCATGTCTAGAAGTATGCAAACTGGGTCTCAACCTGGACTCTGCTCTCTTGTTCCCATCACATGTCACTTCCATCTGTGATCATCTGCCTTTTACCACCCAAAGAACTTCTCCAGACATTCTCAGACTGAAACCCACACTCATATCTTCATCACCTCCCTCCTAGACTACTGCAACAGTGTACTGTTTGCCTAACAAATCCTTGGACAGTATATTCAGAACTTAACTGCCAGGCTCTTACCCACACTAAGACCTGGCTCTGTTCAAGTCCTGTATCTTCTATAAAGTCCTTATCCTAACCTCCTGCAGATACATACATGTCTTTCCTCCTATATGTCATCCTGAACTCTGATTTTCAAAATGTATGCCTTGATTATACTTTATTGCAGACACTGAAACAGACAGCTGGTGACCTGATGGCCCAGTAGTCTTTCCTGGTACACTTTAGGGCAGCTGACTGTTCAAATTTTCTAGTTTTCTTTTGTGAATTATCAGAAATCCAATCAAAGATTCACGGTTGCAATGATAGTTTTTGCCACCTTACTGCAGTTCTGTGAAAAGCTATTTAATTTGCAATTGAAGGTGGTGAGAGAAAAAATCATTTTGAACAATAATGAGGCTTCAGCTTTAGATTGTGACATTTGGAGTGTACATAAAATTGATTTGGTTGCATTTTTGTTTTTGTT
>VOQK01003606.1:0-11122 GCA_015052645.1 Benitochromis conjunctus | reverse complement strand
CGCCCGTGTTCTTGTCTTGTACTCCCTAATAAAGTTGTCATTCAGCCTCAAACCTGACGTCTGATTTATTTCGTGCATTCGGCTCACTCATATAATACTGTTAACTCTGACAGTGAATTCAAACTATTTTCACACTCGCTGGAATCCAAAGTTTACATGACAGTACAAAAAAGAAAAACCCAAAACAATGGGTCAGCCTTAACCAGGACCCTCCTCCTCCACATACCATAAAACTGTCTTACTTATTACCAGAGGAGCAGCCTACCGATAAGCAAGATAAGAGGTTGTCATGTACCCAGCTGTTAGGCCTCTGTGGTACAGAGGTTAAAAGGTCTGGTGTTGACCCCGGAGGCTGCTCAGCTCCAGAGGTAAATGATGGGGGAGGCTACAGCTCGGCGCTAGTTTTATGGAGACTCTCTGCACAGCAGAGATCACACTTTACAAATGAATCTACACATGGATTCGTGCTCAGCTCCAACAAGAGATGATGTTGTTTAATATGGTGTCACTGAATTGTGCACATCCTGTTCATGTTGTGTCCCGGTCACTCTGTGATGTGCCGAGTATCAAGAGATCCCAAAGGGAACGGCCTGAGCTATTTTGTTGGTTCGTTTGTTTGTGTTTGTGTATGAGTTTTGCCACTATGGCTTCCATTATGCTTGCAGGATTGGGTGTGGTGTTCACAAACAGTGACTCTGCCACCGATGAAGGTGCGAGTATCCACTGAGGATTCTCCTGAATGGTAGGCGTCACCAGTCAGATAAAGCCTTGACATCAGCGCTGGTAGAGGGGGATCAGTAGCCGAAACCAGAAGCAAAGGAATCAAAGTTCTTTTTTTCCAGAAAGTATCATCTTTCCAAACTATAGCAACATCTCCCTCTCTCTGAGCTTCTGTACTGATTCATCATTGAAATGGTCATTGAAAAGTGACCCGATTATATAATAGTGCTGCTTCTTAATTAAAATAAAACTGACGTTATCGTTTTCGGCCCCAAAGATCTGATAAACATGGTGTCTAAGCAGATACTTACTCTGGATGGCATTGCCTTGGCCTCTAGTAACACTGTGAGGAATCTTGGGAGTCGTTTTTGGCCGAGATCTGTCCTTTGACGCACATATTAAACAAATATGCAGGACTCCGTTCTTACATTTGCCCATTATCTCTAAACTTAGAAACATCTCGACTCAGAGTGACATTGAAAAACTAGTTCATTAATGTATTACAGTATTTTACAGTATGTACAGTATTTTATTCTATTTTGTATAGTATTTTATTCTTGTTGTATAGTATGTTATTCAATTTTTTCTTAGCCTATTCTAGTGTGCTTTTCTTAATTTTTACTGCTCTTAAACTTGTACTTCCTGCCGTGACCAAAACAATTTCCCATGTGTGGGACTAATGAAGGTTCCATCCATCCACTTCCGTTTATCCTTTTCAGGGTCGTGGGGAGTGCTAGAGCCTATCCCAGCTGTCTTAGGGCTAGAGGCAGGGTACACCCTGAACAAATCACCAGTCTGCCGCAGGGCCACAAGGTGAGTCACTAAAGGTTGTCTTATTTTATCTTATTACTTCTAGGCTGGACTAATGCAATTCATTATTATCAGGATGTCCTAAAAACTCCCTGAAAAGTCTTCAGTTGATGTCAAAATGCCAATGACAGCTCTTCTCTTCATTGGCTCCCTGTTAAATCCAGACTCTAATTCAAAATCCTGTTTCTCACATACAAGGTCTTAAATAATCAGGCCCCATCTTATGTTAAGGATCTCATAGTATAATATCACCTCAATAGAGCACTTTGCTCTCAGACTACAGGCCAACTTGTGGTTCCTAGAGTATTTAAAAGTCTAATGGGAAGCAGAGCCTTCAGCTTTCTTCTGGAGAACCAGCTCCCAGTTTTGAATTCAGGAGACAGACACTATCTCTACTTTTAAGATTAGGCTGGATCAGGTGATGCCGAGACCTCCCTTAGTTACACTAAGGTCTAGGCTGCTGGGGAGTTTCTTCTCCAGTCACGTTTTTTCACTCACTATATGTTTATACACCGCTCTGCTTTTAATCATTAGATATTCGTAATCTCTGGCTCTCTTTCGCAGTGTGTCCCTCTCACTACCGCCAGTTGTGGCAGATGGCTGTCCCTCCCAGAGCCTGGTTCCATTGAAGGTTTCTTCCTGTTACAAGGGAGTTTTTCCTTCCCACTTTTGCCAAGTGCTTGCTCACAGGGAGGTGTATGATTGTTGGGGTTATCTCTGTATTATTCTACAGTTTTAGCTTGCAATATAAAGTGCCTTGAGGCAACTGTTGTTGCAATTTAGCATCATATGAATATGCGTGTGTAGGTTCTTAATCATCCAGGTCATGGCAGTCTAAGGGGCTTGAAAAGAAAGCGACTGGACCTTTTTTCTTCTTGGACATTTTACCTCTCATCCGAGAAGGTTCGTCAGGTCAAAAACCAAACAGTGGAGAGTGAGAGGGTGAGGCAAGGTCCCGCAATGGTTTGACTCGAAACCTCTGGTGATAATGACCCACGCCTTTTTTGACAACTCGGCTCATGTGGTGAGTCACATGATTAATAGTGGATCAATGACCCACTTAAAGGATAACCCACACTAGGGTTGAAATACCTGGGACACACCAACATTTAGTTTTAGAACTGAAGAAGCTTCTCAGATGAGAGTTGAAACGTCTTCAGGAAACTTAAAGAAGCCCATTCGCTTTCTTTCCAAGCTCCTTAAAAGGCATATAAACTAGAGCAGCAGTGACATCCGGGTGTGGCTATAAAACTGAGAGGCGCACGACCGACTGAAACAACGGCAAAGTTTGGCTTACACCAGTGGATGTGACGTTATTTTTGTTGTGCAGCGCTGTTCGCCAGGGTGAGAACACAACTCTGATCCACAACAGAGATTTAGCCTCATGTTAAATTACTGCTGTGCAACTGTGTATAATTTGTGTTACAAGCACAAACATATAGCTTCAACACCTAGCTCCCATACTTTGGTTTATGCTAAGTTAGTAAAATGATCACCAGAGATTTACTTAGAGTTTATTATGATAAAAAAAAAAAAAATCTATCTTGGCATTACTGGACTGGTCAAAAATATTAATACGCCATGCAAATCTTCTTTAAATGGAGCCGTGTTTATATTTAGGTTTGCCATGCTTCGTACATGCACACAGAGTCCTTTCTGGCTGAAGGGCTGTTCTCGCCATCAACAAGATCCAGATGTGAGCTCAGTGGGAGAGTGGATAAAAATAGAGTGAGAGAGGTGAGAGAGGAAGAAAGAGAAAGGCAGAGACGGGGGTCAGAGCGAAAGCAAGATGGACAAAGTCTCATCTGAGCAAATACGTCGACATATAGCTGTGCAATAACCTCTCTTATTGTCCTCAACTTCTTTCTCTCCCCTCCTCTTTCTTCTCCCTCTTAAATGAAAAAACACTAGCCCCTCTGATGTCACCGCATTCCTATGACAAAACACGCCCGGCCCATACACACAGTTGCCACGGGCGACCAAGAATACACACAGGGGTGACCCTCATCTTTGTCAAACCCTAAAATATTAGATCGCAGCTCCATGCGTGACTGTTCGTAATGTCAGCATTGGCGGTTTGAAAAGTCCTCCCTCTGTCTTTTCTGCGCTTTTCCTCTGACAAATACATTATAGCTGCAGAACGGTCGGTGTGTGTGTGTGTGTGTGTGTGTGTGTGTGTGTGTGTGTGTGTGTGTGTGTGTGTGTGTGTGTGTGTGTGTGTGTGTGTGTGTGTGCGTGCACGCATGTGCGTGTGTGTGTGCATGTGTGTGTGTGGCTTCTAAGGATGCATAAAAAAAACAAACTTTGGAAACGTTTAAGCTGAGAGATAAAATGTCATGTCGGGCACTTTGTAGGAGATCAGATCTGTGTGTGTCTGAGCAGCAGACTCACACTCTGACCTCCTCACTGTGAGGCAGCACGCTAACCGCTGCAGCACCGTGCCGGCCCGCCCTGCAGGAACAATCATCTGAGCATGCTCACACTGACATTGACATCATCAAAGCATCATGAAGACAGCTCAGAGTGATGTAAACGACTTTCATTTTTCAGTCAGTCTCTGTAACAGGTGAACACTTTTCACCTGTTCAACCAAATTTAGGCATAAAGGGAAAAACTCCACAAACCTTCTTTGAGCAATTTGAGGTGAGACTGGTGTCAGAAAGGAGAGCGCAGATCCCAGATCAGTCCATGTCGAGAAACTAAAACAGGAAAACAAGAATCAGGGTGAGCTCGCGCTCGCCTCCCCTCGCCCACATTCCCAGCTATTGTTTCCAAACCACGGTGGCGAGCGCACACAAAGCCGGCCCAACAATCCTTTTCACCAGCAAAGTTTTTTTTAGTATGAGATAATTTATGAAAATGACTTTTTGCTCATTTTGTTTAATGTATGCACTTTAACAATTAATAACCCAAGTGCTGGGAGATTTTCGAGTAAAGGCCATTAATTTGTATAAATCTGCCAAGCTCTGACAGCAAGAGATTTTTTAAACTGATCTGAGGGAAAGTGAAATTATTCTCTAGCCTCGGGTTAAATATTACTTTTCTCCAGGACTTCTGCAGGTCTGCTGGCTCCTTGCTGCTTTCTGACCTTGTCATTGATCTCTCTCACTTTTTCTCTCCGTTTCTCTGCTTCTGCGATCTGTTTGCATTCTTCGGCCTCATTTGTTTGCGAGTGGCCTCAAGGCCTTTTGGAAAACCTCCTTCTGAATCCGAATGCTCCCACGATGGCTGGATGTAACTGCAGAGGACCTGCGGGGATGTTCTCAGCCCTCATCTCAGCCGTCAGAGTTCACAGGAATGTCAACTGAAGCCCTTTGTTGATTAAATGGCATCTACGTTCTTCACAAAAGATGAAGAGATGTACGGTAAGTTTGGAGGTACAACAAGTGTCGGGCATGGCTTTGAATTCAACTAAATATCAGCAAATATCAAAGAAAACAAATCTTTCCTGCAACTTTTTTAATTTACCAACAATTTACAAAATATAAAGTACAAACTTAATGTCGTCCTGCTGATCTGAAGTTGATCCCATTTAAGTTTCAGCTGTTTCTCACAGTTTGGTCAGAACCTCCAGCTGAATTCATGCCTGCCTACAGCCGTAGCCTTCGGGTAACAGCTGCGTCCTGGTACCGGTGTCACAGTCCTGAGACTGTGCTGGGACACACCTACGGATGTCCCATCTGTAGGAGCTATCTGTGCAGCCTGAGGGCCTGCAGGTACCGTCTCATGCTATTAGTCGTGACAAGGACACCAACAAAAAGCAAAGCCAGAAAGTTCAGTCAGGATTGAGAGAGCCAAGAACTTGACAACTGTTTCCACCTGTTTCACTGTACCTGCGCTCAGCCGTACCTGAGACACAGGAAGTTAGTGTGTCCTGCCAGAATAAGAGCTGACTAAAACTAAATCACATCATTCTGTGATTTATGTCATTCAACCACAGTTTTAAGGACAAATAGAGCAAATTAAAATATAGTAATACTGCCTTTAAGCAGCATTATGACATGATTAAACAACATAAAGTTAACATTTGTATTAACTGTGAGAGATGACTCAGATCACAGGAGAGCTGTCGTTTACATGGATAAATAAAAAATATTTACTCATCAAAATATGGAAAAAATGTCCCATAGTTGAGAAGACACTATTAAAAAACTTCACCAGTGAAATGTCTGGATGGTACATAGTCGGATGTCACAAAATAAAGCATGTAGATAACTTTGTAATATTTCATTATTTTCAAGATTTCACGTTAGGATTTTAGTTTTGACCATGGATGAGGACCAGCATTACAGCAGAGTTGCTGAGGTCATGTGATCAGTGTCTGAAGTCATGTGATCAGGGTCAACCGTCTGTAAGCTTCTGCATCAGTGGCCCTCCAGACTCTCGTGCTGCAGAGTTGCACTTTTATTTTACTTAGTCTCCATTTTCAGAGGCTCAAAAACAACTGAACAAACTAACATGATTTAAAGGTAAGGATGGGTATAAGCACTTATCTTGAAGTGCCTCTCTCAGCCTGCTCACCGGGCTGCTAGTGGGCTCCTTTTATCTAGATCACAGACATTTAAAGAGCTTCATTCATCATGTTCACCACATTTGAAACAAGGCACAGAGATGCGCCTGCAACAGCTCCTGCCGAACAGCTTCTAGGTCAAGGTCTGGGGTTTGCTCCTGTACCGAAAGACATCAGTGAAAACCAGACCACTCTTTTGTTTTTGCATTGATTATTCCAGTAAAATATAATAAGAGCTCTCTTTATTCAAATGCTCACCGACTTATGGTTTCATTCGTTGACCCTTTTTGCTCTTTTCTAATCGATGCACTCTGTAAATCATAACTACAGCAAGCTCATATAAAACAGCGGCTGCATTTTTATCACAATAATTCAGTATTTTTATTGTTAATGGAGCCAAATCATAGTAATAAAAATGAATTTGTTAGAGCAGAACTGGCTCTGCTTTCCATGCATCAACGCAGTTTTTAATTCACTTTTCCAATACGTGTCCATTCCTCTCTCCTCCCTCTCCTCCTCCTGCTGGAAGTTTTTTAAGTTCAGACTCTGAGAGCATGTCTTCATTAGCTGCATTAACATTCACAGGCTGTAGTAAATTCTGACAGTGAAAAGGTCCCCGTAACCTTTAGTTGTGCAGAAATTTACTTCCCCAGAAAATTACAGCTGGCACTGTCTTAATTAATGCCCGCTTTCTTCTCTTGAAAACCCCGAGCCTGTCAGCCGGGGGAGGAGAGGAGGAAGAAGACGAAGAAATTAGAAAAACAGCGGAAAGAAAAGGGGAGAAGTGGGGAGAAAGGAAATCAGAGAGGAGAATATGGGGGAGATTTGAGTCGACTAAAAGCTTTTACTTGGAGTCTGCGACGTGTGAGATGAAATGGTGAATAAAGAATCACAGCACTGCTGTTTGTGTGTGCAGTGGCTATTCCCCAGTAAGGAGATTCAATAGATTCAAATCTATACTATCTCCTACACTACTCCCATCTCCCCTCGCTCTCATTTTCTTCTTTTGTCATCCAAAGTGGGGTGCGAGGCAGAGGCGAGGGGCTTTGGAGGAAACTAATACATATTTTATCCCAGGCTATCTGCTGGCTGCAGATACTGCTGTTTTCCAGGCCCTCGCGGCTAAAGAAGAAGAAATCTATCTTCACGCTGGTCACCCAGCATTGCAATCTGCAGCTGCACTGATTGGGCCGCAGCGTAAATCCCCAGCATGCGTCTGCAGTGCACGTACAGGGCCGGCGTTTTAGGCACGAGTGGAAAAAGATGGTGCTCGCCGATACTTGTTCCCTCCCAGGACTCCATCGTCTTTCTGTCTCTCCCTCTCTCACGCCGGTGTTTTTGTCGCCCTTTCCTCCTCCTTCCATCTCTGCAGACGCTAATTAGAGAAGTGAGTTGCAGCTCTGTTGATAGACAAATGTCAGCAGGCGTCTCCAGTTGCCTGGTAATTGCCTGAATCACAGAGAGCAAAGATGTCGAGGAGACGAGACCTTGTACGTTGTCCTCCCACCCATCCTCCTGCATCTACAAGTCAAATAGTCCTGGGAAACAAAGCCTTAGAGTAACTGAGAACGAGGAGACTTGAGCTAAATTTGAAGGTTCAAACGTAAAGGTGTACAATTTTATATATATAACCCAAAACAAACAAAATGTTTTACATATCAGGAAATAAAAATAATCTGGTCCTTAGCAGATTATACAACCTCAGATGAACAGTAGCAGACGACATCTTCTTCCATGTTGTCATCATTTATGTTTTATAGCAGAAGCAGTGAGGTAAACGCTAAGCTCACCCCATCATCCAGCAGCTGTAGATCCTCGCTGAGCTGCAGTGACCTGCACTCATGTTTGAGCTCATTCAGGTTTGCAGGATTGGTTCATGCACGGCTCTCTGAAGGTCCCACACAGAGTCTGGGCTCTGACTTTGGCACACCGAGGAGGTCCACGTTTGTTTCCTCCAAACGTGCCGCTGTGCTGTACTCGCTGTGGTCTTGTCTGTCCCAGGAGTGCTAGCTTTATTCTCATTCAGCTTTGATGAGCAGCAGAGTGGGCTTAGTTTCTCACACCCTGCTTCTTTTCTTCATTTTGTGTCCATAAAAGATGACGCGCTGTCACGTATCATAGATGACGCGCTGTCACGTGTCGTCTGAGGCTGGATTTGAATAGTTTGAAGATCTGCTAAGAATCAGGTGATTTTCATGCTGTCCTGATCGGTAAAACCTTAGAAGCCACCTCAAGGCGCTTTATCATGAAAGATAAAGACACTACAATAATCCAGATGACCCCGTATCAGCAAGCACTTGGCGACAGTGGGAAGGAAAAACTCCCTTTTAAGAGGTGCAGGGAGGATTCAGTCTAAGCCTTACTACAAAAGAAATAACGAGTCACAAAGAAGCATCGAGCAGATGGATCCGTTGGTTTCTGTCACGTGAGCATGAAGTGTCCGTCTCCTCGATCATCAGCTTCAGAAAGCTAAGGGGGCCCTTCTCGATGGGGGCACGGTGGGCTGACCTCGAATAAAAGACCTTAACGACGACGGTTAAAAGCGTCAGGCTTTGGGTTCGAGAGAACGCTTCCCTTTAGTTTGAGAAAAGGATGAAAACATTACCACGGCTCCCACTTTGCTCACAACAAATGATTAAAGTATGAAGAAAACTTTATGATAACACATGGCGCTCGAGCCTTGCACTCTGCGAGCCGCTGGTCATTATTTTGTAACACATCAGGAAATTTGGGGGCGTCTAACGTCAAGTAGTTAGGACTTTATTTTTAACAAATGGGCAGCAAGCTTCAGGCTACTTGTTTAGCAGTCCACATATGACACCTCCATTAGAAGAACACCCTGACCGCTCTGCAGTAAATTCTCATGTCTCCTAATTATAAAGGTTTGACTCTGGCCTTAGTTAGTACCACCAGAGACTCCTCTCTAAATAACAGCTTGAGCCACCCCATCAAATATCTTCATCTCATTTACACGAGAGCGCCTTCGCTCTCTGTCGCACATCTCTTTTAGCTCACCCTTCCTCCTTCTGTGTGACTTTATGCACACATTAGCATCAGTCCAACAGCACAGTTAGAGATACCAATTATATCCGTTAATCAGAACAATTAGGAGTTAGAGGGGATCACAGAGCTTCGTGTCAGACCATTAAAGCAGGCGCCTAATGAGTGTCAGCCTAACGAACATCCACCGCGTGTCTGTGCGGAAACACAATCTCAAACTCGCAGCAGCGTTTTCCGTTTGTTTGCTTCTCAGCGAACACGAGGAAGTCTCTCGTGTGTGTTTGGAGGTTAAGTCTCCGCAGCAGAACAAACTCAGATTAAAGCAAAGCGTCGCTGCAGCCCCCACGCGCTCACGTACTCTCTGCCCCGCCTCGGCCAGCTCGCCGTCTTACCTGTGATGATAAACGGCTCCAGATTTTAAGATTCCCATTTCTAATTTTCTGAGTGGAGAGGCAGGACTGTGGCGATTGATCAAATTGGGCAGCGAGTTAAGCTCGACCCCCTCTGTCCTCCCCATCCTCCATCTTCCCTTTCCTCTCTTTTTCTTCATCTCTTACCTCCTTTCCTGCAGAAAGACTCTCCTAAAATATTAAAGTAGATTTATGAATGGTGCCCCATCTATTAATATCTGCAAAATTGACATAAAATGATGCATTTTCATTGGGTGGGAGAGACAAATGATAAATTTGCTGTGTGCAAATGTGATGGATGCAGATTAGAGCCTTCACCTGGTTTTCGTCCTCTGAAAACAGTAAAAGAATACGCTCTTCCTCCTCCTCTGACTAACTGTACTTCAGTTTCTTTTCTTTTCTTTTGAAATGACGAGAAGCGCTTCTGTGGCGTTGTTATCGGTTCACGGTGCACAGCAAATGTTAATGTTACATGTTTTAAGGTCACCACACCACTGAAGAGTCCTCTGAGTGTGGCGGTTATCGTCTCTCCTCCAGCCGCAGACAGCAAACCGCTCAGAGGTTTATTCCCTCAGAGGTGGTGACAGACGGACGGAGAGTTTTCACTCACAATGACTAACATACAGCAAAGCATTCACAGGACACACAGTGCAGACTCACTAAAATGATTCTTTGCCCTCAATAAATGCGAAGCAGTAATTTGGTTTAAAATGCAGCAGAAAAATATAAAAAAAATCATATTTATTCAAATAATTATTAATACATTATTATTATTATTATTATTATTAATAATAATAATAATAATAATATAATATTAATGTAATAATAATAATAATAATAACAAAAGTTATCCAGTTGCCCCTCCAACCTGTGCCCCCAACTGCGTTGTTTGGGGTTCTTCCTGATACAGTTGTCTTGCCGACGCTCCAGGCAGACTTGATAGCATTTCTTACCTTATTGGCACGACGTAGAATATTGCTATGTTGGAAGTCCCCTTCTCCCCCATCGTGGGAAATATGGATCAGAGATGCTTTGCACTTTAGCAAACTCGAAAAGATCAAATTTACCCTGCGTGGATCTATTGCCAGATTTTTTAGGATCTGGCAACCTTTTTTTGATCAAGTTCAGATTTTGCGGTCCCGCAACATTCCCATTCAGTTTGCTCAGACTTAAACCCATTTTATGTTTTAGCTATACAAACTCTACTGTGCCTGCACTTTATGATGGCATTTATCTCTTTACTTTATTTCTAATTTCTCTTTTATGGACTTGATTTATTACTATGACTAAGCTGACCAATTTAAGACCTTTTTTTCTTGTTTTTCTTCTTTGATGGGAGATATGTTTTTTTGTTGTTTATGTAGGGGTGTGGGGTGTATATCTCATATTATTTTTTCGTTCTACAAAAAGAAAGCAGCACATTGTTTAATTTGTCTTTTGTAAAACTGATGCTTAAAATTCAATAAAAATATATTTAAAAAAAATTCGTAGTGCAGTTCATGTTCAAGTTTGTCTGCATTTGGTGGTGCCCTGTGTAGCGCTAGCTCATGCAAGGACGCCACCACACTGGCTGGCCCTGAGGTGGATGAGTCTAAACTGTTAATTGGGGTTGTTTCTGATGTGTGCAGCATGCATTGAGCCCTGTCTGTTCTTTGTGCACACGTTCCTCTCT
>VOQK01003605.1:21969-36731 GCA_015052645.1 Benitochromis conjunctus | reverse complement strand
TCTTTGTGCTCCCTCTGTTTCCAGGTTCTGTTATCCCTACCTATGTGTCCCCTTCGTTGTCAGTTCCCTATGTAAAGCCCGTGTCTCTGCATCTGTGTCTTCGTTTGTTTCCTGTTTTACTTTGAAGGTCTTGTCTCATGTCAATGTGTCTAGATTTGCTTCCTTAGTCTCGTCAGCCCTGATTTGTCCCTGCTGTGTTCACACCTGTTCCCAATCCCTCTCGTTATCTCCAGTGTATTTTAGTCTGTGCTTTTCATTGAGTTCCTGTCAGGTCGTCTGTTATCCATGCTCTGTGTTCCATGCCTGTTTTCCACTGTCATGTCTCCACGCTGCCAGGATTTCCCTCAGTCAGGTTTTGTTATGCTCAAGTTTTGTTTTTTGTGTTAGTGTTAGCTTTTAGTTTCTCCCAGTTTAGTTTTAGTTAGTTTTGCTGTTTGTGCTTGTTTTGTTTTGCCACCTGTTATCAGCCGCAATAAAGGCTCGCGTTCTGTTTAAAGTTCAGTTCTATCTCCTTACTTGAGTCTGCTCCTGGGTCCACCTCATTCAACCCACACGGTCTGCCCCGGCACGCCGTGGCAATTTGGTGCAGTGAATGCCACAGTTAATACAACAACATAACGTCCACCCAGCATATCGTGTCTCACTCGTTCACTTTAAGCATTTAGCTTGCAGTGGAACCGTCAGTGTTGTGCTTAAAGTTATTTTGCAAAAATTTGACCAAGGTGTGCGTGCGAAGCAGTACAACCGTAGCACTTCTACAAAAAAAACTGAAACATTTGTTGTGGGTCCAGAACAGATTAATGGCATTTCAGTGCATTTCAATGGGGAAAACATGATTTGACATAAGAATCATTTGAGTTACGACCTCTGTCGTGGAACGAATTAAACTCGTAAGTCAAGGCACCACTTTAACTTTTTCTCCAAAGTTGGAGATCCCACAAAATCTCCCTGTTGTTCTGCTCTGTCCAAAGGACATTTTTCCAAAGGTCTTCAAAATGAAGGTTTTCAAATGAAACCTAAGCTGTGCTGCTTTGTTCTTTTTAGAACGAAGAGGATTTTTTTTCCTGCCATACAACTCAAACTTGTTCAGGCTTCCTCTAGTTGTACTGTCATGAAGCTTAATATTTAACATAACTGAGGCCTGAGACGTAGCGATTGGATTTTTTGCGGTTTCTCTGAACATTTCACCGTCTGACCTTGGTGTGAATTTGCTGGAATGTCCACTCCTGAGAAGATTGGCAACTAACTTGGATATTTATAATCCTTTCCAGATTGACAGACAGCAACAGTTGCTTCTTTAACAGCTTCTAATTGCTGATGTCTTTTTCTCCTTTGCAATCTGTTAAAACAAACCTGAATCCTCCAGACCAACAAATTGCCAGAACCACTCCTTCTATAGAGGTGCTGGCACTTCCTGATGATCAATTAATCAAGTGCCTTTCATCATCAGGACCTGACTGCTATTTATTTTTATTATTTCCTGATATGTAAAAAAGCAGAATTTATAGTGGTTTTCTTGGCTTTCTTTTTACAATGACTGTATGTGTCTGTTTCCATGGGCAGCTGCAGACAGCAACAGCAGACTTGCACACGTGCGTGCACTGCAGTTTACGTGTATGTAGACATGCATGGGCACTAGAAAACACGAACACTCTGTGACAGAGTGACAATTTTAAAGTACAATTTCCAGGCTGATCCAGTCATACGGATAGATGCACTTTGTCCTAAGAGCAGCCCAGTGCTCCCAGTCTTATCTGCCAGATTTGACCAGATTTTTCCTGCTGGTTTGGAAAGCAACAAACAAAACCACCTGCTCTAACCACCGAGCCCCCAGTGCAACATGGCCTTTCAGTGTGTCCAAAAGCACACTACGACATTTGCACTCTATTTCATGTGACTGTGATTTTCCTTTTTCTGTGTGAATATACTGCACCATTTTTTCACCATTGTTTTAAAATGCATTTTAAAGTGGATCATTTTCGTATTTCCTCATGTAGGTTTTTGTTATTTTTCAACATATATTTTTAATTGAAATTAAAGACTTTAAACAGGTAATGATGCACTAAGAGTCGCTCCTGTTGTCACAGCACTCCACAAAGCCTAGCCGCTCATGTCGGAACATTTTAGTAGACACCATATTGGTAGAAGAGCACAGTGCATTCTGCGTAATTAGGATTTTGTTTGGCAGTGTCTCCAAAGCTTGTTGCCTCTGTAGATAATCCTAACAGGCTACACAATGTGTTTGTCTGAGCTATGGGAGAACTGTGAACTCAAGCCTGAGCCTGTAAGCTGCCACAGAAGAAAATGAATGAACACCCACATTCCAAACAAAGCAGACTTTAACAGAGAAAGGCAGGAAGAGAAAAACAGTGGCAGAAAGGTGGCCGTTCAAGTGATGACACACAGCAGAGCTGTGCTCTGCAGAAGAGAAATTACTTCTGCTTTTAAAGTTTCGTGCATCAGTCCTGCATTTATCCAGCTGTTGTGGTCTGGAAAAGTTTCTCTGCAGTGCAGAACTGCTAGTCCTTTTTAGTATTTATTTTATTGCTTTTTTCTTTTCCCATGTATAATTTCAAAGTGCATTTCATGGTGAGACAATCAATGCTTCAAATCTAACATAAAAATAAAGCTACTGGCAACAACAAAAAAGCTCCCGTCATAAATATGCGGGTGTGCCTGCATATGCAGTTTAGATCATTTTAAAAAATTCTCAAAAAAGACAATTTCCCTTGATATTTATTAATATTCTTTGCACATGTAAGAAATTTCAGTCACTCATACTACAGTAGGTGACTAGAATTAATAGAAACCCATTGATTTTCATTTAATTGCTGATGGCTATGTAAGTCTGGGACTCATTAAAACAACAGCATGGATGCAGATGCACAGCTTAGCGCAGTCTCGCTTGAATCTCTGACCTCCAAGGACCAGTGCATTTAACAGGGAACTGTCTCTCATTACTTATCCTTTATCTGCTGTCTCATTATACCCCTGTTCTGTTTTTTGAATTTTTCTATTACTGTCTTTGCAATGCAAATCTGCTGCTTAAATCAGCAGCTCTGTGTATACAAAGGCAAGGGAGGGGAAAAAAAAGACTCATCCTATTAGTGTTGAGAAATGTGGGCATCTGGGAAAGTAGTCGGGGGGTGTTTAAAAAAGGGGGAAAGAAAGCTCTGAAGAATATTCCCATCATCCTAACTGCTGCTTTTTGACCAAAGTATGATTTATATAAGAGGAATAGAGAGACTTCCATAATCTCTGCAGTGCAGCATCAGGTCTGCAGTAGACTATGTGTATGTGCCGATATGCCTTCCTGGATGGTGGATGATAGCTCATATGTCATGACTGCAGGCCTATCACTTGCTGTGTTCCCTGCAGTGTGAGCCAATATGTTCAGTAGACATAGATGTGGGCATTGCCTAATGGAATCCAGTCAACACGGCTGATACCATCACCAAGTCACACTGCCAAGCCTCGATAACACCCGGCTCGCTCCGTCTCCGGAGCTATGGCAAGTGTCCTGGAGAGGCCTGCAAGATGTTACATATTAATACTTCTCGACATTTTCTGGGTGATAAGCAACCTGGGTATAAATATTATGAAATCGCTTTGGCACAGCTTCCTCTTAGAAGACAATCTCTGGCTATTTTCTTTTCATGGACATGTATCTGAAAGTAAATGTTCTGTCCTCAGTAACCTGCACTTCATATCGCTGTATCACTGCCTGAAAGTAAAGGATAGTCTTCCAGTTCCCTCAGAGTACGGTATATTTACATTTTAACATTTTGTGATAAATATACACCTGCAACTACATGTTCAATTAGTTTAGCATGAAGATGGAAACAGGGAGAAACAACAGCGGAACGCAATAAGTCTTCTACTAACAACTCATCTCATCTCTCAAAAGCCAAACTTTAAATCGCCTTCTAAGTCCTTGATATTTTTTAGCAGCCCCTCCAGTGAGTCTCTCATCCGACTTATCATCTTAGACTACAGCTGATGACGGTAGTCCTTGTTTTGTTTTGAAGGACACCCACTGTGGGCAGGAGGGCCACTCCATCCAGAACCTAATGTCGGTGGAGAAGGGTTTATGTGGCCCTATGCCAAACTCGCAGAGGCTTCACAGCTTAACAAGGACTCCGCTCGCCAGCTGCCATCCAAAGTGGTGGAGCTGGACTTATGTTCATGGAAAAGAGTCACTAAAGAAGGAGCTGAGTAATGTTGAAGACCATCACAACAGCCTCCAGGTCGTAGGAAAACATGTGCACAACAAACAAATGGGATTGGGGTGGACTGGCCTGCAGTCCCAACCTCAACCCCGCTGAACACTTGTAGGATCATGCTGTTCATGCCAAGGTAACCAACCAAAAGGATAACAACATCCCTGAATGGGATGCTATCCCACAGCACTTACCTCCGTAAGACTGGGCTGGTGACCAAGATGAAGAGGAGGTGACAGGCTGTAGTGGCTCTATATGGTTCTACTATAAGGTACTGAGGTCCACGTTATCTGTTAAATTGTTAATATGCTAAGTTTCTTCAGACTTCAATCATCCAATCCAACAAACAACACCAAATAAGAGTCAACAGCAGAATAAGCTGTTTGGATTTGGCAGAGGAGATCTGGCAAGTTTTTCATGGGTGCAGCCCACATACTCAACTCTGCTGCGCAACTGATAAATGCATTTTTCTTACAAACGTGGCACAGTTTCATTTTCATTCATTTTAACTTAATTTGTCAGAGACCATGCAGAAACAAAAAAAACATTAACCTCCTAAGAGAAAAGATGTATTGTACCAGATTCAACTACAGATTCAACTATTTCCATCTGCGATCCCTGGGCAGGTCAAAAAACTAATAAAAGTACATAAAAACACATCTTCAGTAAGCAAATTATACTAATATAAATGTAGTTGATAAGTCTACACAATAAGCCAAGCATCCCAGCTAAAATGATTTAAAACCACACGGACAATATCCAACATTAATGTTAAGGGGAAATAAACAAGCTTTCCAACCATATTGCCAAGAAGCATTGATACAGCAAAGAAATAATCAACCAAACATAAATTGCCTTACTTTTTGTGCAAAGTTTATTACAAACGAGTCATATTTCTGCATCAGCATCAGTATAAATCCAGTATGAAATTCAGAACACAGTTCCATGCATTTCCACACAAAAGAAGAATATGTAGAAGAATATGTTGCTATCAGCAAAGCAGTCCCAAAGCAATTGTCTTAAGCGTGTTTATGGAAAGGGCTGCTAGAAGAACCTCATAGATTATTCCAAGCAATTCTGATTTTCCTCCCACAGAAATGACTCAACATCCACTAAATAATGCAACGTGGCGTTTGCTTCTCAAACTTGTTGAAGTGTTATCCTCTCTGTGTGTACCAAGACACCAAGAAAAAAAATGGAACCTGGACCACATTATTTTTAAAAAAACATGCATTAGTGACGCCAATTGTCTAGTCAAATGTCATTAGAACTGTACACGATGACATGAACAAATTAGATTTGTTTAGGTTCTGCTATTCAATCTGACTCTGTTGCACTGCTGCATATGTATGCATATACATATGCACTGCTGCATATGTATAGAAACGTTTTGCAAGCTATACCGTGTTCATTAGCACGCTTTGGAGGTGAGGATATGTTTGTCATGTGAAAGAGAAAACGGGATCTTCCCTGCAAGAACGTCTATCAGAAGAGTACCCAAAATAAGGGACAAGAGAGAGAATCTGCTTGTGCAGCTACTGTGAGCTGCATAAACACCAGGCGTGAATGTGTGGGCTCGTTTCTGTGCATGCACCTGTGTGTCTGGGTGCCGCGGAGCCTTGAAATCCAAATGTGAAATGCAGAGTGAAACGCATACAAAACACACCGATCCCCATGCATCTCTCTCTCGCGCTGCTGAGTGAAAAAAGGGTTTTATTACCTCATCAAATATGAATTGCACTTTATTAGATCACATTTGAAATTCCAGGTTGCAACTCATGCTTCCCCCCAATACTTTCGGTAACATCATCAGTGTGTATTTTGTCTCCTAGCTGATGGAGGTGGCTTGTAAGTGCATTTCTTTTACATTAGGAATAGGTAGAGTGTGATAAACAAAGCTATCGCAGTTTAAAATGCTGAAATAATGAAGCAGAGCCACTGTATATGGAGATGTATTTAAATGTGTGCGCCAACTACTCCAGCACTGCATGAGTTATGAGATTGCCTGATCACTTGTCATGGGCTGGCATAAGGGAATGAGGCATGTGTCATATCTTGTTTAGGCAGCCTGATGCAGTGTGTATTTTGGTGGAGGTTTCACAGCTATTCCTCAGCCTCTCAGTGCAGCTCATGTTGTTGAACGGTTCCACCCCTCCGGCTGTTAACTGACTGGGGAAGTTTCTCGCCGGATACCATGAGGACAACTGGCATCCGTGCTTTGCACCGTGGCAAATAGAGGTCATCTGAAGAGACAGCACCCTTACCTCTTACCTTCACCGCCGCGGCTGCCATGGCTACACAAACCGGCAGATTCTCTCAGCCCTTAGCCATCCCAGCATGCAGTTCACCTCTCAGCAGGCTGGAGCCAAGCATCCGTTCCAACGTACATATGCTCATGCCAAAGAATTCGGGTGCCAAGAGACGAGCGCAGCGTGTGCTTGCATCTTTTACACATCCAAGTCCTTTGGGCTTTACATATCCAAGTCCCTCCAGCTCGGTGTAGAAATCCACAAGGGAACAAAAAAAAATGCACACGAACACGTACACATACGCAAATACGAATCCAATGCAATAAACGAGTTCAGCATTCCCCACTAGGCAAGAAGCCCACAGCATGCAATGATCAAAACATATTAATTATTCATCACAAAGTAAAGATTCCATATCTCTGATGTGTGCGCATTCACAGGATATTTTAAGGTTTGGTTTCTTTTCCTGATCCTCTAAAAATCCAAAAAGTTTTGGGATTTATCTGTTGGTGTTTTTGTGTAGTTTTCACTCAAGCTTGGATTATCACAGGTTATCCTTTCTGTGTAACACTGAAGTCATGATACAAAGCTCAACTAATTTATATTTCATTAGTTGGGAGTCAATACTTTATAATACAGTGGATGGATTTTACAACATACCACCTGGGACCAACACCTTTTTTCATAAATGTAAATTATTTATCTTACTACCGAACAAAAGCAGAGAAGGTCTTGTGATATTCTTACATAAATAATATTCTCCTTTGCTGTCGATGGGGCTTGACTCGACTACTGTATGTGATGATGTAGCCCTTTGTTTTCTGCTACAGGCAGTAAATATCTGTCCTTGGATGGTTGTGATGGAAAAAACAATAATAGAACATAACTTTCTGGAAATATAGCCAAGAGGATTCAGCTGTAAAAAAAATATCCACAGCTTCCTCTGGCAGTGAAAGACAGATTTGCTTTGAAACTGGGTTGCTGGCATTTGAAAGACTGGCTCTCATAAAACAAGCTGATTTCAGGTTTGAGTTAGTTTGTAACACTAGCACAAGTTTGAGATAAAAGAAATGGTACAAGAAGTGTCCAGATACTTTACTTAGGTTAAAGTACCAAAAAAAAAGTTCCCCATTTAAAATCCTATTTAAATTTAAGATACAGTACTGGGCAAAAACTTGAGTCATTCTTCATTTCTTCATATTGTCCTTCCAAGAAGCCAAACTTTTGTTTTTCTTTGGCTGCTTTTCATTCATTTTCAGTCCAGCCCAGTTTGCTGACCATTTTCCAAAGAATGTTATCTTTTGTTTGTTAAACCGTTTAACACTGACCTATGAATCATTCAAGCATAAAAAAGGCACCTAAGGGATGAACCAGTGTTATGTCTATGCATAAAAGACGACTGAGCAAAGAACCCATTTTATATGATAGCTTTAGGCTATGCTATTTTAGCATGTTAACATGCTTGAATGTGCTAATTAGTAGTAACCATAAAAATAGAGCTGACACTGATATTTGATCACAGTCACAGTGTTTATGGAACTAGAAGAACAGTCAAAGGGTTAAGGTTGTTCACATAAATGTTTGTACAAAATTTCGTCACAGCTCATCCAGTGGCAGATGAACCATTACACATGCAACCATGTTGCTATAGTATTTTTTCTCAGGTAGCCTATTTGTGTGTATATGTCTGTGTAATACTGATGACTATTATGATGAATGGAACACATCCTCCCACTAAACTATAATGTCACTCATTTGTTCCTATGTCTAATAAGACCCACACTGTCAAAATTCACATAATTAGTATGAAGGGGTGGAGGTAGTACAGCACCACTTCATACATACCTGCCTCTGGACCAGGAGAGTTAGAGTCTTATATGAGATTGCTTAATCTAAATGTAGGCTTTAGTCACATAGATAGTCACATCGATAGAGACCTGGCAACCTCTCATTGGGAGTTTATTCCCTGGCCGGTTGGCAGGTGGTTTTTGGACGTTGCTGTACCAAAAACGTCCTTGTATTGCTTTGATCTCTAGCAGCCTGCCACGATCACCAATAGTTTGTATGGAAGATGCAGAGTGTCTGCAAATACTCACCATTTACTCTTGAAGCCAGAGTGAAATTTGAAAAAGTGTGATCCAAGCTAGAAACAACGAACGCCTGCCTTCAGAGTAAAAGTTGTTCCTTACCTCTGCAACCAACATGTATGTCAAAAGGCTGTGCTTTTACTTTGAATGTCAACAGTCTCACTTTTCAGTTTGTGTATCATATTTCATATTTTCTCTTACACTTGGCAAGCAGTTAGTTATTTTTAAGGTACACATTGATGTCTTACATGCAAACGACGGGCACCCCTCTGGCAACCAAAGTGACCGGAAAGAGCATTTCAGTGCTGTGTTGGATAATGCTTGGCAACCACTTTGCAACCTCCTGCAACTACTTGCAGAAAACGCACTTCTCGCTAGCAACTGGAGTGGTCACTGACCACTGTCATGGCCTCTGTAACTGTGATAATAATAACATGTTACAAAGCTCACTCCATTCATGTTCCATTTTAAATACAGTTATTCACCTGGCTGCTAAAGGCTGCTTATTGTTATAAAGCATTAGTACTAAAAGCTTCTGCAACTGACGTGCAATTGATGACCATTTCACACTGTTTTCTTTTAATGTGTAATTTTCATCTGTAGGAATACTTTTGACAGCTCAAATAAACAGAGTAAAAAGTGTGTGAAAAATGGAGTAGAAGAATAAATTAGCCTTAAAAGTGCAAGTTAAGTCAAATTTTTAAAAATATATACTTCTTCGGGAAGAAGGCCAAAAGAGTGACTTTATTTCACTCTGAAAATATCTTCAAATAATGCAAAAAAAAAAAAGGAAAGCATAAAAATACATTCATAAACCGGAATAATTGTGCTTACCAGAAAAGCTTGTTCTTCAGTATTGGATTCAGCTAATGACAGTGAGGGCAGCGCGAGATGAATTGACAGTGACAGTGGAGCCAAATGGCATTGCAAAGAACCCCGAGCATGAATAACAAACTGAATCAAATATAAAATTCATTCAAAAGGGGGATAACACTGGCAGTGACAGTTTAATCAATCCACATTTTGGCCTGATCTATTGTGTAACAGCTCAGACAAAGAGCACAAATGAGCAAAGAAGTCGATTTCTCCTCTGCTGTGAAACCCATCTTCCTTTCACTCTTTTTTTTTTCTGTTCTCACTCTTAATGTTTCTTTCCTCTTTCTATTCTGTTTTCCCCTAGATCACTTAAAGTCAATTTTCTGGTTCCAACTCAGTATATTACACTTTTGTCTGATAACATGTGCTAGTTTCACATTTGAGAGTAGTTTATATGTTGTACAACAACAATGTCGAGTCCGCCTGCCCAATTTCTTTCCTTGTGACAGATTTCATCCTCTGCGTATCCATCTTTCTTACCAGCTTGGGCCATGATACTTCTGAAATAGGAAGAAAAGGTCAGACCGTTAATTCACAAAGTGACAGCAGATACATCACCCAAATCTATGGTGACTTTCAGCAATACATCCCACACATGGACGCTCCGTTTTTATTGGGAGAAATCAGGAGTGATGGGGGAGGTACAGAAACTATAAACTGATTTCTAATTGTCCGTTGCTTCTAATAACGTGAGAAACAGATAGCAGTCATTCTTTTTAATATGCTAAGCGTTAGAAAGCAAATGTAGATTTAATTTGTTTGCCACTAAATGAGTCATAATTTTGCATATTTTTCTAACAAAGATGATTTTATAATAGATATGCAAACTAAGTCTGTGAACTTGCCAAATGACAGACATAAACGGGGCTGTTTCGCCAGTCTTTGGGTTTTAAGTTAAAAGCTGGAGGAAATGGACAAACATATAAATCACGACCATGTCCTTGTTGTTGTTCTTACTGCTTCTGTTAAACCAGCATGATGGTGTTTGATGGCGCTCATGTTTTCCATCCTCACGCTGATTTCCGCTGCTGTACTACTTTCCGGTGCTTTTATTTCATATTTTCCTCATTTAAATTATATTTGAAAGTAAACATTTTTGGGTAGCAAATTCTTCACTGTAAGTAAGAGGCCACCAATTTCAACTTGATTTTGTACACTTCTTGCTGTATTTCACATCTACCCTGCAGATTACTGCTAATGGATGCATCTTGTGTTTGATTTGCCGGTTGGCTTCACCGAATTGCGACTGATAGTTGAATATTTATCTTGGAGGCAAAATATGTTGAAAATCAAGGGAGCAGAAACTGGAAATATGCCTTTGGCTTCCACTGGGTTCCCAAGTGTGTGCATTAATTTGAAACACTTTTTCAAAAATGGTCAAATGTATTGCCTTCTATTGGCTCCTTACTGCAGCTTTTCAAAATGTGATTGATGGAAGCTCTTTTTTTATTTTCTTAACTGTGCTGAAGTAATCAATCAGCCCAGACACATTAAAAATTAAGGACAAAGGGATGGAAAATACAATTAACTATACTCATACTCAGTCAAATGCTCCAAAACAGATAAGACAGGGCCTAATGGTACAAATGGATGACTCAAAGCATACTGCAAAAGTAAGAGTAAAGCACAGAGATGGGGTCATTCTTCAATAGCCAATTCAGACACCTGATCTCAGCCCAACAGAGCGTGCTTTTCAGTTACTGTGGACAAAACTGAAGGCAGAGAGATCCACAAACAAGCAGTAACTGAAGGCGGCTGCAGTAAAGACCTAGCAGAACATCTCAGGGGAGGAAACACAGCATTTGGTGATGTCCATGGGTCAAAGCCTTCAGGCAGTCACTGACTGCGAAGGATTTTAATCCAAGAATTTAAAAACAATGTGGATATTTAAAATGATGTTAATTAGCCTTTAAAAATGGGGGCCTATATGGCTGTACATGTCCTTTGGTTTCCTCCAACAGTGCAAAGATATTACTAAAGGGATGTGCTGTAGTATGAATATGCTTTAAGTATACAGGAAAAATCTTGTATAAATGTATGGTTAAAGTGTGACTCGTCATTAAAAGCTCTTTGAGTGGTCAGTGAGGACAATTTATTCCAGGCTGACAGAGATCGCTCGAGAGAGCTGTGTAGGAAACACGTTCAAATCCTAAACATGCAGGGTCTCCTACCACTGCTTTGAACGCACAGACTAGTTTGCAATAAGCCAGTTTTGTGATCAAAAAGTATTGAGTAAGTATAGTATTTATGCCAACTTTCAAATATAATGAAATCACATGGTTGATATTTGTCGTTCTGTAATTTAAACAGTATCAACCAACAATAAGATACTGCAAAAGATTTAATTAACTGTAAAAATAAATAAATAAATACACCATAATACTGTAAATTCCAGTCGCAAGTGTAATTGCAATTACAGCAAGAAATATCTTGCTGTAATTGTTAAGTTACTGCAATTTACAGCAACTTGTTTAAAGTGATTTTGTAAAGCATGAGAATACACTCTCTGCTCTCTGAAATATTAATTAAGGATTTATTTATTTCCATTTCTTATCAGATACGCTATTTATATTTTCTAAATTACTGTGTTCAAAAATCATTTGGACATTTGTGATGTGTGAATTCTTAGCCCAGATCAAAATTGACCCAAGCCAGAACAATATGCAAGGGTTCATTCCTCAACAAGTAATATAATATAACTTGAGCTAAAACTGAAAGTCTGCAGTTAAGTCACATCTTGACGTTTTGAATTAATATTTATTGTGATCATGTACAGAATTACAAACAAAGGACGCAATGCAAAGACTGAAAAAATCTCCGTCCAAAGTTCACTTTTTAGCTTTTTCATACAATCAGGGATATGTTACCATCTTAAACTGTGATATAACCACATATTCTATTCCCTATAAAGTTCAAACGCAGATAAAAACATATCATTGTTATTCTGTGCCATACTAAAATGTACAAGGTCAAGATTTTGCATCAGCCATAAAACACAAAAAAGGAGGAAAAGAAAAAAAATGACTCATTACGACGTTCAAAGGGCATATTATTAGGCAAATGTCATTTTTTTTTATCATTAGAGTGCATTCCCATTAACAAATTCTGTCAAATATCCCGTAGATTGCAGGCAGCTAAAGCCATTAGTAAGCAGGCATTTCTTCACACCCTCTGTCTCTCTCTATCACTCTTTGTCCTTGTGGGTGATTAGAATGCACCCTGGTTGTCTGTCTGCTTGCTCATTAATCACACTGCGAGAGACTGGGCCGAACACTAAATATACAGTTTGTCCTCATCTCAGCACTCCACACAAAGTGCTATTACAGCAGAAAACCACAAAGGGTCATAAATGACTCATAAGCTATCCTATACCAGTTGGCAGGCACTGGTTACAGTAACCAATGCACAGAGTGGAAAGTGATTATCATTTCTGTAAAATATTACACCCATTAAAAATTTAATCTTCAAGACCAGCAGCAAATATAAGTGTTCTCAATTATTCTGTCTACATTACCATTGCATAATGGCGTCTACATGGCTATAACTCTCCAACTCTTAAAACTTTATTAATTAAAATATACCAAAACTAACTGAGATATAATTGTAAAAAAGTATTGCATAGCCTCAGACCTAACACAAACACTTTTCAGCACTCAGTAACCTAAAAAATATCCTTCCACTTGAAAAAGACTCATTTTAAATGTCAAAATGTGCACAATTTAGTGATAGAAAATTAGTTTGCCATTAGCAAGCAGGCATTTACGTTTCCTCAAAATCTCCCAAGAGAAGGAAAGCTTGACGGAGCGTTCAAAACAGGAAGACCCACTCCACAAGAAAGAGTGGTCTCACTCTGTACCAGCGCAGCTCTGCCTGGGAAGTTGGTCCACTAATTGTGGTCTGTGGCTGGATTCCCGGCACTATCAGTCTCCATTATGAAGTGTCCTTTAGGAAAATACCGAACCCCAAATTTCTCCTAATGCATTCTTTTGTGTCATGAATAAAAACACTGTATTCATACATTAAGCCTCATCTGACTAACATGCTACATATATCCAAAGGTTGGAAGTAACTAAGTACAATACTTTGTTACTGTAGTGTACTACGTCCTCATGTTTTTAAGGATATTCAGATGTGAACTTATTTTTTTCTTTCATATTGCGAAATGTTCTGGGAAACAAACTGAGGGATGCTAACTTTGTGTTATTTAAAGGCTACATGAAAATACTTTGCAGTTTAGCTTTGCTGTACTGTAGTGGGTTTAAAGTAAAAAACAGTGTGTGACTGGTGCAGACTGCCTGGTCAGAGTTAGCTTACATTAATTTTAGCAGAGATTAATAGGAAGCTGATGATACTTGCATTTTCACACCAAGTGTTTACAGGCAGTGTAAAGGATGGAAATCAGCCAGGAAAGCTCATGAAACATCTGCTTACATCTGGTTGTACATCCACAAAGAGCAGTAAACTTCAGGGCAGCAGTAGCTGGGGTCAGCTGATCACAGCCTGTACATTAAGAAAATCTACTGGAGCTCTCAAAAGAAATGATTGTAAGTTGTCCTTCTTTTGCCCACACTGAGCCACTACAACTGATTTTAGGGTTCCCCCATGTCCTGAATCAGACTTTAGCCTCCTCCCAACTCATTTTCCTGTTTGGAGGCAAAGTCACCCTCTACAATGAAGGCAACAGAAAATAGAGCTATTATTTTTCCTCCTTTTTCTCAGATTAACTGATTTACGAGTATTATTAGAAAATAAAATTTACATTGAAATAAAGTTTGTATTCCCATCTACTAATAGAATTTAGTTTTTACATTAATATTGCAAAAGGTTCAGTTAGCTTTGCATAAAAACAGCTAGAGCTAGTTTTACTTTCGTGCTTTTGTACTTTTTCACTTTTACTTGAGTAAAGAAGTAAGAATCTGTACTTCAACTTTTACTGGAGTATTTTTTAATACTAGTATCTGTACTTCTACTTAAGTACAGAGTGTCTGTACTTTTGCCACCTCTGCATATATCAACTACTGACTGAGGTCCCTGGGGATCCCAAGAATGATTTTACTGCAAAAAGCAAATATTATAGCAAAATAATAACAATAGGAAGCTTTTTTCTAATGTAATTAATGTTATTTAATGAAAAACAATATTATCATTATTATTATTATTGCAAAGTTACAGTTAATTTGAAGATTTGGAAAAAATCTAAAGTTTTCTGCAACACAAACTGCATTTTTTATCCCAAGTACAATCCACGTTATACTTAAAAACTCCCTCACCATCTGGTATCATAGAAATCTGGTATATAAATCTGGCATGAGTATTGAGTTTTTAGTCAT
>VOQK01003605.1:0-21949 GCA_015052645.1 Benitochromis conjunctus | reverse complement strand
TAAAAACATTATTTTTGTATCCTACTAGTCATTTAAAATATTGAAAACACAACTGAAATATAAATGTAACCTGCCAGCCCAAAGACCTAATCTCTCCAGCATGTCCTGGGCCTGCCCCAGGGCCTCCATTAGATGGCCAAAGCATCTCACCCAGGAGTTGCCCAGGAGGCATTCTGGTCACATGCCCACCTCAACCTCCCAACCGTTTCACACAAAGCTGGGAAAAACCCCCGTGTAAGCTTGAGGCCTTGGCTCGATAAAGTCAGAGAAAGTTCTCAATCCAGACGATGAAAGTAGCGATGGCATTTGAGTTTTTATTCTTTAAAATGTCTTAGGACACATGACAAACATTTACCAATTAAATCTATTTAAAACATCACTGAATTCAGTGTTTTTGACTCCACGAGGACCTTAAAACATTTGTGTTTTTAAAAAACAGTAATAAAAACAGAAATTGAAATAAATGCTGTGTCAGCATTAAGAACTGACTGACAAAGTCACACACAGAAAAAAATCAGAAAAATTAAAAACCACCTTCGGATGTGGTAAAAAAAAAAAAAAAAATCTACCTCTGGGGTTTGCCTGGGCAGCAGTCAGTAGGATGAGGGCAAAAGCATTGTTTTAGTGCCTTTAGGATCATGAGTAGAATAACAGTTTGTTCAATATAGAGAGCTGAAATAATGCTGAGAAGGAAAATGGGTCAAAATCTGATTGAGGTGCTATGGTATGACTCTAAACAGGTCAAAATGCCAGAAAAATTAAAGCAATTTCACATTTAAATGATTGGAAGGGATGTGTATTTTTAGCTATTCCCAGTCTGAAAGAAATCAAACTGCTTGGCATTTCCAGGTCTTGATTTTGCTTTTCTTTTTTCCATTAGACATAGATCACACAGAGGTTACCAAGGATGCAAATGAAGACACCGTTGTTTCATGAACAAACACCCTGCGTAATAAGAGCAGACATTGTTTTCCCCTCTCGTCTTACTGGTGCCAATAAGTCAGGACAGCTTTAAAAACGAAGGAGGATATTTGTGATTCGCAGGAGAACATTCATCAGTCAACAGGCTGCCAAAACGCTCTAGAAATTCAAACAAATTGACAATATGGCTCGTGTACTTCATCACTCAAACGCCAAGTCAAATAAAATCTTGCGGTAAAAGTTGAGCTGAAAAAAAGCATGCTAACTGATACATTATTTCCCGTGACTTCAAGAGTATGATTAGAAAAAAGAAGTAATAACTTTTTAATTCTCCTTCCTCTGTTATTCTATTTTAATGCGCCTCCGCATTCAAAGACAGGCCCAGGGGTAGTCATTTACCTGCAACCTAAACTCATTAGATATTATTGCTGCGTGGTTCACAGTGACACTGAATGAGGTCGTTTCTCCAAAGGAATCCAAACAGATTCTCTTTAGCTGTAGGTGTACTCTGAATGTGAGAGCGCATTGTTTCGCTCATTGATAAAGCCGAAAGAAAAGTCATATATCCACCCAACAGCCATTACAAGTTAATTCAAATCAAAATGAATAAGGATCTTTAAAGTATCACAAGTAATACAATGCTACTAACTCGGTTCACTCAGCTTTTTGTGTTTAAATATTACAATTTGGCTGACGATCTGAAACGTGAGGTTGATAAAAATGCAAAAAAAGCAGAAATAGGGAAGGAGGAAATACTTTGTTTACAGCACTGTATATATGCTGTGTTGATATTCTGATGCACAGATCATTGGGGGGAAAAAACAACAGCAAGTATATATTTAAATTCTTTCCTGCTGCTTGGATTATTATACAAGACAGTATCAATCATTGTAGGTGGTGTGCTTCGCTTTTTCCTGCTGCTGTAAACAACCAGCCACAAATTGTGTTTGTTTCTTCATTTTGATCAGTTCAGGAGTCTGTGGGGTGTTTAGTTCTCCCTCCAGGTAAAGATCCTTCCTTGTTGTTTGGCAGTATGTTTTTCCTCTGACAGGTTGTTTGCTCAGAAAGATGTCAGCATTTCATCTGTAGCATTTTTTTTTTTTTCTTTTACAGGAGCCGGTGGAGAAACAAGCTGCGGAACAACGTGTACTGTAAAGTTACTGTACATGCTTCCGGTGCAGTGTCAAGGTTTTACAGTATGGCAAACAGAGCTGCTGAGCACAGTGCGCACAGAGTTTGGGCAAGGGTCAATGTACAAAACCAGTGATGACTCATAACTAAGATGTTTTAGTGACTTATTGACCTTTACACATGCCACGCTGTTTGCATGCTTTGTATCCCCCCCCCCACGCCATTTCAATTTGAGTCACAATAATTCTCCAGAAAAGCGACTCTCGCTTTTCACGCTTGATTTCATATTTCTCTTCACATTTATGGAAAAAGCAGTTGTGTGTGCTTACACAATTTCCGTTAATGGCTTCGGAGATTGTTTTTGCTGTGGCTTTAGACAGCCGTAATGTGTGGGAAGTTGCTGTATAAAACAGATGTACCCTTTTTCACAGATCATCTAGCTTTGCCTCACCTTGGAGATATGAGATTTTGCATGGCATAAAGCGAGGGATTTCCTGACATAACACTCACTCACTGTCCTCTCTGCGCACATTATTTCCAAAATCGTTTTCAATACGTGTCTTTACACCATGATAAATGAAAAACAAAGCGCAGCTGCCATTACTGCTGCATCACTGTTTCTTTTCATTCTCACTGATCCAGAACATCCAACAGTAAATACAGCAGCAGATCCCTAAATGAAATCCCGCTCCTTTAACTCTCTCTTTATATATACAGACGTACGACAAATTAAAGGAAGAGCAAACATAAAGCGCATTGTGATGTGTCGCCCCACCATGTTTGCTGCTTTAATTCTACGAGTCTCTGAAATACTATCAGATAAATGGAAAACCATGCTCCCAACAGATACTGCTTCATTTGGTGTTTTAACGGTGGAGGACAGCGCATAACAAACTTCGTCGAGATTTGTTGACCACGAAAGCCAAAACATGTGATTCATCCAACAATTGTTTGACCCCCACGTGCCCTGTGGGTGGGCGCTCAGGAAAGAAATATTCACTCTGATCATATTTGCATACATTTGTGGTGACGCTTCCGTCTGAGGCAACAAACTGATCAAAGTCTACCAAAGCCATCAGGTTTTTCTCACTGCAAAGCCATCCGCATTTAAAGCAATTTGCGCTTTGCTTTGTAGCTGATGGTTGGATATTTCAGCCTCCTGTTACACAGGCAACCCACTAATGCATTTACCTCCTCCTCATACATGCAGCACCCACATTATTAGGTTGCTGGCACTGGGATGGACTCTGTTTTTACTGGTGACTGCGAAAGCCATCTGAGTACAGTGAACTGATTGTCATGATCAAGAAACCAGTTTGAGTGGAGCTTTCAATTTAGTCTCATTTTATATATATTAGGCCAAATCATGACAACAGTTGCATCAAGGAGCTTCATATTGTGAGGTAAAGACCCTACAAAATAGAGCGATAACCACAAAACTCAGACAAGCAGCCACTTTGGTGACAGTGAGAAGGAAAAACGTCCTTTTAACAGGAAGAAAGACACACTCAGAGACTCAAAATGTGCCAGGAAAATATCCCCCACACCATTACACCAACACCACTGTTGATACAAAGCAGGATAGCTCCATGCTTTCATGTTATCTAAGTAAAGTCTGGTCAAGCTGTTTAAATGAGTCTTATCAGACCAGAGATCTTCCAATCTTCTGTCGTCCCATTTTGGTGAAACCTAGCCTCAGCTTGCTGTCCTTCGGTGATGAGAATGGCACCCAATGAGGTTTGCTCTGCTGTGCCCCATCAGCTTCAAGGTCTAATGAGTTGTACATTCAGAGATGTTCTCCTGCATACCTTGGTTGTAACAAATGGTTATCTGAGTTACTGCTAGCTTGCTTTTAGCTCAAACCAGTCCAGTACGGTGTACCTTTTAGGACATCCATTTTCCTCTGACCTTTGACAGCAACAAGGCATTTTTGCCCCAGAAACCATGAGGAGCAGTACCACTCACTCTCACTGGTAGTCAGTTCAATTGCTGGCCTCAAAGTTGAGAAAAGTTGAACCTTTGTACCTGCCCACTCCGGGTTGCTAAAAGTCATTTTGCTAACATCGCTAACAGTCATTTTCTGTTTTCCTGCTTGTCTTTAAATTTGTCAAACTACCACACAAGCTTGCTCCCTGCAGTCTGTAAAGTAGTCTCATTTGACATATCAACCCTAGCTTGTACTGGCTATAGTAAGATAATATTAATATTAACTAGATGTAGCTTTTATTTCTGAGTCAGTTGCCTAATATTTATGACTTTTCCCTACTTTAGCTATTAAGGTAGTAAATGCATGAGAAAATTGGGAAATGTAGAGAAACCAGACTTATTATTTATTAGATTTTGAGGCTTACTTTGAGTAAAAGTTGCAGAGCCGTGCTTTAAATATTCAATTTAACTCAAAGCACTAATGGAAGGGGCAATAGAAGTTCCACATGCTAACTTAGTCTCTTTGTGGTAAGTTTTACTTCAAGAATCGATGTATTAGTTGTTGTTAATTTAAACTTGTATTTTTCTTTACTTTTAGGTGACAGAGCTGTAATCAAGCTGTAATCACTAGCCTGACTAAGCGATGTTTGTGTGCATAGATGTAGAAGGTCACAGGTCTTCAAGACTCCAGACTTGGGTCTGTTCAATTTTTTCAAACGCACCATTCAGTGAAAGCTCTTAATATAAAACCCTCTAAACACTTTGTGCTGTGACGTGCCCTTCTACAAGAAGTCTTGGGGTCGAAATGGCTGGTTGTGCAGAGCCATATCCAGCTTTATAATAACTTACTGGAGCCTGACCTTACATGTGCAGGTAAGGCGTGAAGTGAAGTTGAGCATGACATTTATGGGTCATATCTGCTGTAAATGATTGGAGAACCCCCTGTCATTGTGGTCCGAGTTAATGGGTACGTCAGAGAAAAGGTGAGGCCGCGTCTCACAGATGAATAGAGAAAACATGCCAGTGAACTTTTCTGTATAGTGAGAATTCTACATTTTGTGTGTAATTGGTGCCAAATTTAGCTGATCCATCTCTTCAAATTCGCCTAAAAAGGCAGAGAAGATCAGAAATCAATCGCTTTAAAGCACATATTGACAGCTGTTGAGATCATGACCTTTCGCTAATGTGATGGCTTCACTAACCTGTGGTCATCTTTGCCACCATGTGTGACATTAGCACAGTAAAGGTCAGTGCAGCGTAACCTTTGGGAAGTGTCACCTTGTTGCCGATCACACAGACCTCATGAACAGCAGCAGGATGGGAAAGCTGCCCTTTAACACTCCATCTTGACTGATTGACTGTGAAGCCTGCCTGTTCAGTAAATCCTGTCTTTGTATCTGTTACACAGCTAATGCAGTGTCTTCTAAAGGGAAGAGCTCATTAAGTGAGACTAACACCCTGTAACTTGGTCACGTTAATGATTGGTATTCTACCTAAGCTTAAATAATATGCGGCAGGCATGAGAGTTAGTTATGTTGTGCATGCATGTGGAAGACTGCACAACAATTGTCTCACTTATTTCAGATTTCACATTTTAATTAAAAACTATGTTAAACACGCCCCGGGAGGAAATTACTCAGCAGAAAACAAAAATGTAAATATAACATTATCTAAAAATGTCAGAGACACGCGTTGCCTTTCATTCCCTTTAAAGACAGAACACAAAAACAAAACAAGGTTTGACCACTGGCCATTAAAGAGGCGTTAGTTCAGCTGACTCACCTCTTTAAGGAGCAGTTTGGCCTAAGGCGCAGTGACGCACTCTGGGTCCCATCGTGGTTTAGTTGCTGCCAAAATCTCAAAGGTTAATTCAATGTCAGCACCTTAATTCTTCAATAAATCATCCTTAACTCTTAATTATTTCCCGTCTACATTCGACTGTGAACAGTCAGCACAGGTAGCACCTCTTCCTGTCCTCAAAGCACCTTAGAGCAGCATAGCTTAACAAGCTCAAGTCTATTAGCCAAATATGATAAGCTTATGGATCATAATGATATTGGCTATAATCCATTTTCAACAAGAGCCAGCAGCTTAAAAATTCAAGGGAACACCTTAACCCGCTCCGCTATCAGAGAGTGAGTCCCTCGGTGCTTTTTTAGGCACTCAAGTAAGAATGAATTCATGCTGTCAGTTCTGCTTGTCAGACATCAGCGTTAATGGGCAGGTGTCCATATTCATGGGCTTTAAGGATGAAATGTACTCGTCATAATTTTCAGTTTTGCAAGGTTTATGAAATCTTGGTGATGGATTGAGAGGCTGCTGGTGGGGGTTTTTTTTCAGCTTCCTTACCGGTCCTTTAGCACCACACTGTGCCTCAAACCAGGCATGACAGCAGGTGGAGCATGTGCATCCACTGCAAAGACTTGCTCTGAGTTAAGTGTGTGTGGCATGTTGCTGATACTGTCTTTTTTACAGGTTATGCACAAAGTTAGCGAATGAATCTGAACTACTTAGGGTGTGATAGGGTTTATAAATGTGATTGTGAGTGACAAAGACTGTAAGCACGACTTCTCTTTCAAAGTTCCTCTTTGTTGTCCTGCTTTGCATCAGCAGTTTTAAATCAACTTAATATATAAATTAATCAACAATTTTATTGACGTTGCACATTTCTAAATTGCATATCCTGTTTGAAAGGAGTAGACGTAAACATTTCGAGCCAGACTTATGATCCGTATATCTGTGCCTATGGTATTGACGTGTTGTCACTTCTTTTGATGTAATTATCTATCACCTTATCAGACGCAACCCAGCAAACAGCCTTACCGCCTCTCGTCCAGATTTAGCACTCTTGATAGCTGAAGTCACAAGACAGGAAGGTTTTGGGGATAAATTCAGCCTCTTTTTCTTCTATATGTAGTGGTTCATATGCACTGGCTCTAGGTTGTTCTACACAATAATAAAGTGATTGGTCTCCTGCCTTATTAACCTCCCTGCATTCAGTCAGTGTCTTTAATGTGTGTCATATTGTCTTAATAGCACAAACAGGCTTGTGTTCCTTATGACTGAAGTTTATTTAAAGGACTAAATAGAATCAATTGAGTGTGTTCCAGGTAGTGTTATAATTAAGCAACTTACACTTATCAAAAAATAAATAATATTAGCTCACTTGATCATCGCAGTGTAACACAAAGTCAGTTCACTACTGTGAGATGAAGAGAGTCAAACAGGGACAGTGCTGTAAAATGACCTCCAGCGTGCTACTTGTGCATGTTTCCGACCAAACCTTTAGAATCAGACTCCTTGAGGGTGGCATGAGGCCTCAACATCCTTTTTTCAGATTCACCAGAGAACACCAGAACTGGCAGGTCCACCACTGGCACCCCGGATGACAGCAGCTTCACAATTAGCATTTGTGACATACACGACAGAGTCTGGAGACACCGTGGAAAGACATTATGCTGCCTGCAACATCACCCAGCATGACTAGTTTGGCAGTGGCTCAGCGATGGTCTGGGGAGGCATATCCTTGGTGAATGCCAATTGAGCTACATGGTGCTGGGCTGTGAGCACAGGTCCCACTGAAAGATATCACATCCTCATGCCACCTTCATGGTGTCTGATTCTGACAGCTTGGTCAGAAACATGCACAAAGGAGCAGATGGGGTCCTGTTGCTGGGTTGATGCCTTTCAAGCAGGCCTGTGTAAAAGCCCATCTCCTGGGATCTCATCCCACACTCTTGAGACTGCGCTGGGAGACACAGCAAACCTCCTTGAAATGGCACGTATGGATGTGGTCCTGGAGGAGGACCTGGGTAACCTTTGTAGTCTGCAGGTAGCATCTTATGTTGCCAGCAGTGACCCAGACACTAGTAGAAAGCAAAACTAGAGAAACATCAGCCTAGAGGGATAAAAAGATACCAGTGGTCTGTGGCCTCCACTTGCAAAACCATTCCCTTTTGAGGGTTGTCTTCTTGTTGCCTCATTTTATAAATGCACTTCTCACATTTGGTATGATCCGTTTGCTCACAGCGAGAACCGGAGTAATAGCATTGCCAAAACATCACGTTTATACCATTTTACAAACCCCCCCCCAACTCCTGCTGAGATCACTCTTGATGCACTACTCCAGCTGCACAACACCTACATCCATTTGTCAGTACATGGTGGCCCCGCTGACTTCTGATTTATAATATCACTGTTTTTCATTACTTTCACTGCACTTCAAATAACCATTAGCGCAGTAACATGTATATATATTTCTGAACTCTGTGCTTCATGAACTATCCTGGGTCTAATCCTGAGGTGGGTCAGGCCTTGGGGATATCCCCCTCTTTGGATTCACAGTGGTTTATGCGTCCCAACTGGACAGACTGATGTCCCTGAAGTTAAACTTATCCTGCGATGGTTGAGTGTTGCCTTAACTTTTTGTGTAGTTGTACATTGCAATAACAATGCATGGTTGTCAAAGACACTATGATCTAAATAGTGTATCCCTTGGCATACCGTTTTTGACTTTACCGGTGTCCTAATCTAAAATATTTTATTGTAAGTTAGCTGCTTGTGTCAAATAAAACTGCTACACCACCATCTTCACACTCAATGTGTACAGCTAAGGCAAAAGTTTATTTTGGCTACTAGTGGAGCTTCTATCAGGCTGAACTTGTGTTTACATGTCAAACATTGCAGTTGTTCACTGGAGGGCCTCGATAAAAGACGTTTGAAATGTTTTTTTGCTTCCTTTATTTGCTTTTGCGTCACATGAGAAGATAATACCAGCCTCTTGTTTGTAGGTTGAATACGAAGCCAGCTTTAGCGGACACAGTTAGCTCAGTGTGAAAAGTTAAATGTTGTTTGTTAAGTTTTACTTGGATTGAAGAAAGGGGGTAACATGTCCAGCAAAAACCTGTGAGCTTTACAGATGTTGAGGTTGACTGTATGACTCTTTAGCTGTTTTTCTGTTTCAGATCTTTAGGATCTGCTCACTGCCATAGATGATGATATATGATATATATTTTCTTTTAGGCCCTGACTGAAGTCATTTTTCAAACTGGACATAAGCATAATTCACTAAAAATGACTGTACCTTTCCTGTCTCCATCTTTTTAAATTGTACTCACTGTTGTTTCAATCATTCCCCCAAGAAAAAAGAAAAAAATGCTGCCACTCTGACTGAAGCTACCATAAATTTTCAGCAATCCATCATCCACGCCATATTAAGCACAGATCTGACGCCAGCCACGTTCCGAATTAGATTTGCAGAAGAGAGCTCCTCTGAGATAATCACTTTCTCATCACCAGCAATGTAACGTGTGGCAAATTCAGATTTGGATATGACGGGTAAAACAGGCCAGATGTGCAAGTGCAGCCCCCCCCCCACCACCAAAATCTATGATAATTCTGTTGTTGCTTTTATCCGAGTGCAACGCCTCATTTGACAAGTTAACTGACAGCAACAAAAAGTTTTATCAAAGCTGGCATTAGTAGGGAGCATTCAGCAGGACTGGTTAGTTTCTCTAAGAAACTGTTTTCTTAGCGCTTGAAGATTGAATCGGCTGGGAGCCATCATCTTGCAAACATTTTCTTTCTTCCTGACAGTCGTGCTGCTCTCTATCTGTGCTCCTGTATTGTGTTGCCAGCAACACAAGTGAGTGCTGCTATCTCCTTAGCTGCGTTGCTCTTGATAAAGTCTCTCACTGTTTACATGATAAAAACCCAAAATATGGGAGCTTCCATTATACTGAATTGCAGGGGTGCTTGCTGAGGCAAATAATACTAAATGTTTAAAGTGTCAACATTTGGTGTTAAGCTAAAGGTCCAACAATTTAGTAAGGGTGAGTGTACATGTCAACTGTTGTTGTGCAATGAACACACTAGGTAAGTGAGAGTGTTGTCTGGCATGACACTGCCATCCAGTGGTGTGCCCTGTGAAGTCACCACAATACTGTGAGAACAACTTTAGTGTTTTCAGTAATCTGACAGACAACAATACCGTCGGCATTTCTTTAATAAACATTTGCCAAAGGTGGAGGAGGAGGGTGGCTGACAAATCATTTTAGTACAAAAGAAAAAAACAAAGGAAAAAAAAAAAAAAAAGAAGACATGGTTTTCTTTTCAAACTCGGGTTATGCGTCTTTGTTTTGCTTGTGATTTTACAACACCTACTGGCAAAAAAAGGCATGTGGAATTCAAACAGCCTTTCTCCGTGAAGCTGGATCAGATTTGATGCATTCGTCCGAGAGGTTACTACTCCTTATTCTCTCAATTAGCTCCTTGTGCTGATGACTAATCTGACCCAAACGGGCCACCATTGTTTAAAGATAATCTTAATAGAAAGAGGACAACATTATTTACGGGTTATATTCCTAATTGTGCAGATGGAGCACATCATCCATTTCCTTTCATAACCAAAAATAGTTTCCGCCTACTTCACTCAGTAGTGCAAAACATTAATACTAGTCTGCTCTGAAGCAATTACAGAAAGGCAAAGGTAGAGTTTTAAAATTTACCCAGCCTGATAAATGTACACTCAAAAAGATCAGAGTTTAATTTAAAAGACAGCAGAATAGATTACAAAAAAATATGAAAATGGTATGAGCAATAAAAGCTCCTCCGATGTTAACTGTCCTTCTGCAACATATTCCACATTCCAGACTGAGGAGGAATACAACGCCTTATACAGATTTAAGTTATTAAAAACTTAATGTGCATCTCCAGATCATTCTAATCTGGTCTAAGAGGCTTCAGGGTCAACCCTTTTGCCCATAGTCATTTTACATACTTCCAGTCTCTCAGAAAGGCAGCCCTCGGCCCCTGATTGTTGCCGTCGAGTTCACATGTGGGACAAAACCGAGGGGTAGTGGTGGAGCCCCGACTTGAGAAGGGGAGCCCCAGGGTTGTCCTGGTGCTGGGATGGGTGGGGGAGGAGGTACACCATCCTTTCTCACCATGGCATGGTTGTAAAGGTGGATAGCACTGGGGTTAGGCTGTCCCTCCATAGGTAAAGGGCTGTGATTGTACTCAAAACGGTGGTCTTTGTCCCCAGTAAAAACCATACTGCTGGGTCCAGAAGCCCCGGCACTTGGAGGGAATGGGTCAGGGTGGGCTGGAGCAAGAGCCCCAGGAGCAGTAGAGGAGCTGGCAGCCTGACCAGGCCCACTAAACACTTCCCTCAGAGTGTGAGGTGGCAAGCCCCCACCTAACATATGACCCATATAGCTTTCCCCAAACCCTGCAGGTGTAAAAGGTGGAGGAGGTGGATGGCCGTATTCGCCACCGTATCCAGAACCTTCTGCAGTAGGGAGAGGTGGGTAGTCTGGCTCTGGGGGTCTCCCTCCATCACCTGCACCTGCAGATGCAATAGGGGGGGCATGACCGGTCTTGGGCTCAGGTGGCGGCTGCCGGTAGTCAAGGTCAGCATGTGGAGGTGGCTCCGGTGGCTCTGGTGGTCTCTGGTCTGGGGGCAGGATGGACACCCCACTTACATCAGACACTAAAAAACACAGTTGCACAATGTATGATATTAGTTTACTTTTTGAGGATCAGCTAATACAAAACTCAGATTATTTTAATTTTTTAAGCAAAATCAGAAAGAAAAAAATACTGCTGGTCTGACAATATATTTGACCTTCAGTGGTATAATTGTTTAAAAAAAAAATAAAAAAAAAAATAGTATGTGTCAATCTACTGATGTTTCAGGAAAAAAATTGAATAAAATAAAATGAAATAAATGAGAAATGAGTACTAGCCAGTGTTTAACGGATCTCTCCCTGACATAGGATTAGAAAAACATTTGAAACAATAACTGCATAAAATCAGTTTTTCCAGCAAATCTGAACGTACACAGACATGGCATGTTCAGAACGCAGCTCACCTGGTGAGACTGGACTGGGCTCAGGAGGCTGTTTAACCTCTGGAGGTAGAAGCGGTGCTGCTGCTCCAGCGGAGTTGTTGCTCTCTACTCCTTCTCCACCATCGACTGGTTCCTGCCTTTGTGTATGCTGAGCCTGGAGGAGCTGAGCTAGCAGCATAGTCATAGCTGTCTGTGTGGCAGCTGCAGCCTCGCCTTCTGGAATAGTTGAGGGAGCAGACATGGGGGGTGAAGGAGGTTTGGGCATTGGAGGAGTACGGGGTACTCCTGCTGGGGCTGTGGGTGGGGGAGGCTTGGCAGTTGCGGGCTGAAGAGGAGGCTCAGATGGGTCCGTGGGAGCTAAGGCTTTAGACAGCTGCTGTAATGTCTCCTGGTTGACCTTTGAGCTCATAGACTGGACAAACTGGGCTGTGCTGACTGCACTCTTTGGCTGGCCTAAGAAGTTCAGGAGAACTGCCAGCTGTTCCTGGGTGAACTGTGAGTTTGCTCCCTTTGGGTCTGTAGGAAGACAAAAGACAAAACTGAGCAGAAGACATCACACTGATAATATCCTGAATGAAATATATGAACGTAAAGGTTCCTTTAACAACTTCTGACCATATCATATTAACAAAAAAGGCTTTTGTTTAAAATCATTTCATTTCAGGAAACGGCCGTATATTGAAACCTTGCAAGGCAAGTTCTATCCATTTTTAAATACATAAATTTAATTGATGACATATTTACTTTTCCCAAGTGAAGTGAATGGAAATATCAGTGTGTCAGATTCATTACTAGAACAAGAACCAAGAGTCCTACGTATTTCTGTAGAAAGAAATTACAATATGAGCATAAGTGAGTTTGGTTCAGTGTGTTGGCTAGCAACACTGATCTTTTAAATACTTCAGAGAAGGCAAGGGCAGATTAGTGAGTAAATGAATGACTGGGTTACATTCCAGATGTAATGGCTATTTAACTGAACAGTGACCTCTAGTTTAACCTCTAGTTAAAGCATGCAAGTCTGGTGAAAGCTGTAATGTTTTAAAAAGGTCGTTTCCATACATTATCTCACAGGTCACTGAGGTAACAAGATGATTTTGAAATACATCAGACTATCCGAGTTTACTTTCAGTTCATGAAACTGAAGTATGAAATGAAACCAAGTATAAGACGACGACACCTTAAAAAAAGAAAAGCAGTTGTCAAACTCACCTAGCAGAGCAGAAGGAGCTGCATTCTGAGCTTTGATGGCTCCGGGGGCAGACAAACCCTGCGGCGTGTTACTGCGACTGTCATCAAGGCCCAGCTCTTTGCGGGGTGCCTTCGGAGCTGCCAGTTCCTCCGGCATCTGCTTCTGTCGCCTGCGTTTCTTACTCCACAGCTCATGACAGTCCTGCCAAAGTGGGAGACTAGAGAAGTGGAGAAAGTAAAAGATCTGATGAGAACAGCAACACTACAGGATGAACATGCTGATGGAACATGAAACAAAACATACTCTGGTGGAGGCATCTTGTCTGGATCTACATCCTTAAGAAACTCGCTGCCCAACGCCTGTTCAGCTGTGCAGCGTTTGCTGGGGTCCAGATTGAGCATGTGGTCAAAAAGATCGAGGGCAGTCGGAGGGATGCTGAACAGCAGCAGAAGTGCAGGAACATGTTTAAATAAATGCTGGAAGGCCGAATTCCACAGATACAACTTACAATAAGAAAAAGTCAACATGAACTTACAAAGCAAACTCCTCTCGTAGTCGTCGCCGGTACTGCTTCTTTGGTTTCATGGTGTTGAAGAAGGGAAGCTTTATGACATCTGGCCAAACCGCAGGACAGGGGCTGCCACATATGCGGCTAAAAGACAGATATGCATTTGTTCTAAAAAAGTACAGTAGCGTGTGGACGTAACAGATCTAAAGTTTTACATCTGTGTACATCAGAGCTCTCTTCTTTCCTTCTTTCAACCACCAATGTGTGATGGAAACGTGAGGAAAGTGGGGAGAAATAAATGTATTCCTTTAATTTCAAAGCTCACAAGAGGGAAACAGCATCTGTGACCCTGTGTGAGAGCCAGTCATGGTTCAGGAATTTAGGCTATGCTTACCTAATAAGCTCTAACTGTGCAAGCTCCTGGTTAGCTTGAAAGATTGGCTTCTTTGTGAACAACTCTCCAAGAATGCATCTTTAATAGACAAAAAAAACAATTCATGACACATGATCCACCTTGCAGATAATCATAAACATTTAATAATAAGAAAACAATAACAGTATCAGCACTTACCCACAGCTCCATACATCAATAGCAGGTGTGTACCTCTCTTCTCCCAGAAGTAACTCTGGGGGACGGTACCATAGTGTGATCACTTTATTGGTATATGGTCGACTGAATATACAAAAACAAAGACAACATCTGTTTATTAGTATCACAATCACACCCAAAAGGTACCAGTAATGATAAACGACTCTCTTACATAAGGTAAGATTCACAAGTAGAATATAGGAGGGCTCACCTCTCTTCAGAGTTATACAGCCGAGCCAGACCAAAGTCTGCGAGCTTTATTTGACCTCTGAGTAGAAGGGGAAAAAAACACTGATTAAAGTGTACAAGGCAAGGTTTTAAAACATAAAGCATTAAGTTCTTGTAAATGAGTAAAAAAAAGAAATAAAAAAGGCAATCTTACTTGTTATTGAGCAGAATATTGGAGCACTTAATGTCTCTATGAAGAAAGTTCTTCTTGTGGCAGTAATCGAGGCCCTCCAGCAACTGTCGCATGAAAGACTTTATGTGGCTTTCATTAAAATGAACGAGACCAGACTCAAGCAAACCCATCAGGTCATGATCCATGTATTCAAATACAAGATAAAATGCACCTGAGATAAAAGGGAAAGAAAGGATTAGTCTATTTTTTAACTACTTTTTAAATGCCACTGAGTATCATAGATGTTCACAAAAATATAAATTACCTTTATCATTCTTGAAGTCTAGAGCATCCTCTTTGTCTGTGACAATCTCCTTCATGTTGATAATACTCTTGTGGTTCAGTTGACGCAAAATTTTAATCTCTCTGATGGCTGTAATTGGGAAGCCCTCCTTTTCATTGTCCAGTCGAACCTTCTTCAATGCCACCATTTCAGCTAATGGACAGAAAGAAATATGTAAACAGATCTTTATGACAGTATCGACTTGCATGTCAAACAGAAACCGCACTTTCTGAAGAATACAGACTGAATCAAAGTTGGTGTAGAGGAATTATGAGAATATTAATCTTCAGTAAAACTTACCGGTGTCTTTATCTTTAGCTTTGTACACTTGGCCGTAGGTACCTTCCCCTGTGATTCCAATGATTTCGAACTTGTCGACACAACGTTTTCCCCAGTCTATGGCAATTTCTTTAATTTCACCATATCTCGGGCCACAGATTCTGGGAATAAAAAGTACATTTTAAATTGAAACAATAGCAAACATACAGAAAACAGCAGCAGTAAAAAGTGATTTAGCACTATATACATCAAGAACATACTTAGGTCTTCGGCGAATTGTTTGGGACTTCTTGTCGTCAGATGGGCTCTGGGTAGAAGCTGTGCTTCCAGGAAGTTCAGGGGGCAGAGGCAAGTCTGTTAAGAGTTGACGAGCCTTTTTCTCTGACTTTTTCTTCCCTGAGAGTGAGCTGTCCTTCAAGCTGCAAAAATTGTTCAGAGAGCATTAGCATGCTGAAGCACTCTGATAATATCTATAGAATATAAACATTTCGACACATCCATACCTTTCTCCTTTGTCCATGTGCTCAATAACTGTTTGGGGCAATGGCAGCGATGAAAGAGTAGAAATGGCTTGACCTGTGGTACATTCCTTTTCTTTGCCTTGTCCAGAGGCTGGTGCTTTCCTCTTGTCCCGATGTATAGAGTCATCCTTGCCCTTTACATCCCTGTCCCTGCTGGTCGGGTGCTCTGTTGTCTTCTTGGAAGACCTCTCTGAGGGGGACTGAGGCTGGCTTGATGTGGGAGTTCTGGGTCCCTTCTCTGGTTGAGGTGGAGAGGGAGGGCGACCCTTTCTGGAGCTGTGATTTGATTTAGGGCTGGGCTGATGAGTGGATGAGGAACCCTTGGTGGGAGTCGATGTATTGCTCGAATTCTTGGCTTTGGCAGCTGCTTCTGCAGCTTTAGCCTTTTTCTGCTTACTGAGTTCAGCAGCAAGGCTAGTTTTGAAGGTGAGCGTACTTGGTGAAAGACTAGATGGCCGACTGCGGGAACGAGAGTGGCGGTGACGGCTGCGAGAACGTGAATGTCTTGAAGTTGAATATGGACTTCTACTACGTGATCTAGCAGATCGCCTGGAAAAGAAATGATTAGAACACCATGTTCAGTTGGGACATCAAAAGCACTTATCATTCAAGGTATTTCAGTCAGACTATCAACTGCAGTGTCACATGAAAGTTGTTTTTTTTTTTGTTTTTTTTAACTCCTGTATACTTCTAAACCGTTTTCTTAAATATGAAACAGTGCAGCCTTATTATAACAAATCTAATAAAGTCACCACACCAACAGAGCATGTGCAACAAATTAAACATGTTCTATTAGCTGTGTAATAACAACTCACCTGACATCAGGACTTGGGCTCAAGGACTTCCTGTATGGACTTCGTGATCGCCTCCGGTTACCATAAGGACTTGAGCCAAACTCTCCTTGCTCATACGGACTGTGTCGACCGTAACTCGGAGACCTGCGCCAGTTCGCTGGGCTTACAGATGACCTCTTCCTTTTGTTGCTTGAGTATGAACTGGGTGACTTGGGGGCACCATACGACCCATAAATGTCTACATCACGGCTGTAATATGTGGAACTGGGAGAAAGTCTTTTGCTCCCGTAAGTTGGACTTCTTCTAGATATCAGCTGGTTATAACCACCAGGAGACTGGTAGTTATATGAATATGATGTCCCATAGGGACTTTCTGATTTAAAACCAGGACTTCTCCTGTATGCCCTGAGGTCCTCACGATCATCTCTGTAAGACTGTGGAGCATCTCTGTATGCAGATGGGGGCTCTTTATCAGATCTTGTTTTACTTCTATGCCTTTTTGAATCCCTTTTATCTGCAGATTGTGAGGACTGGGATGTAGATGTCCTTTTGCCATTCCTATCACTACTCCTTGTAGTGTCTCTCTGATTTTTAGAGCCACTCAGGCTTCCTCCGCTCCTGGCTTTTGAGGAGTCCCTCTCCCGACTGTGACGGTCTTTTTTCTTACTTAGCTCCTTCTCTTGCCTACTCCTCTCAGATGGTCCTCTTGTTTGCTCGTCTTTGCTGAGGCTTACTGCCTCTCGCTCTCTGGGGTGACTTCTATCTGGGGATGCTGGTCCATTATAGTCAACATCGCTAAGTCGGTCCGCTGTGAGACTCTCAGCATGGGGGTCAAGTTTAGGAGAGGGGCTCCCAGAAAAACGCTCTGACTGGGAGCTCACGTCATCGTACTCCACCAGTGTCCGAAGTTCAACATCTTTCTCAAAAGCACTTCTTCGATCACTGTCAGGGTCTCCTACTGTACCGGTATGCCACAAGCCTCTTTCCTTGGGTTGCCTGCGTTTCTTTCTCCTAGAAGCCGATGAGCGCCTCTTCTCACGGTGCCTGTCTCGCTGAGCGGCACCGCTCCCCGGTTTGCTACGCCTGTCCTGCCTGCTAGCATTTCTCTGTGCAGAGGGGCTCCGTCCCCGACCCTCGCGAAGCACCTCCGTATTAGGCATTTATCTCCCAAATAAATGCTACCACCACGCTAAGAATAATATATTCTCTAATTTACTAAAGCTATGTCCCTTGGTGAGTCGTGGAACAAAACATTGGGCTAGCTATGGTGACAGGCTAGTCAGCTAACGTAACAGCAAAATCACAGGTAGACAGCCAGCCAGCTAGCTTAATGTTAGCATTACAAAGCTAGTACGGTTCAGATTGAAGATAAAGTGAGTTACTTCAGAGGGAAATTAATGACACTTAGTGCCAGCACACTCCGCCTCATATCAAATTCACAAAATGATTCTTGGTTATAGAGCCATACGATACTCAACCATTGTATTCCAGGACGGACATCTCCCAGATTTACCAGCTAATGCTAGTCGGTTTAGCCAGCTAGTATTAACTGGCTAACTGTACTCGGCTACACAGTCGCAATCCATTTCATGGTAAAAGCACAGGCCTAAAGCCTCTCTAAATTTAAAATCCACTTCTTCTAAAACGTTACAGTCTGTGCAAGTATATAAATCCATTTACCGAATAGTGTTAAATGTAAGTAGTAAACTCCGTCCCCTTCTCACAAACTTCTTGCCCTCCATCACACTCCGGTGTGCAACAAGGAAGTGAACAGCACGCGAGTTGGCCGGATAGTCCGCGGCTAACCAGCTAGCCGCTAGCAACTTAGCCAGCTAGCTTCTCCTTGTGTGGAGTTCAAGACAACTCAGTCAACATGCAAGAAAACAATGCTATTCAAAAACACGCCTGCGTCCACGTATCCTGGCGGACTGCTACGCCAGCTGAATGCAGCATTACCCGAAAGTAGCAAAACATCTGCGTTAAATAGCTCAAAAATCTTTGAATGTGTTTATATTAATATAACTTTGTTCCCAGTGCGGCTAACGGTACAGTTCGCCCGGGCCCAGGCTGCTTTCAAACTACAGGCCTTGTGCGTCGGTGTCAACCAATGGCACTCGTATTCGTAATCCATTGGTAACGTCACAGCGAAGGGGAACCCCTACCATCAACCCCCACCCCACGCGATATTAACCAGAGTGTACAGGAGATGGTTATTTTCCACGTATCCAGTAAATGGAACATCACGTTATGTCTTTCCATTGATTACAATAAGACCAGATGCTGCCATTACGCACCATATGCACAACACAGTTAATCTAGTTTCACAGTCCGGCTTAGTTTCATTTATTTATTTATTTAACCATTCCTCAATTTTAATTATTAATATACAGAATATGGTAATTTGTCAAGGTAATGCTTGGAAAATTAAGAAGTTAAATCTAAGTGTTAAAAACAAAACATGTCAAAAACTTAAGAAATTGTAAAGATTTTTTTTAATGAAAGAAAAAAACGATCCAAAACCTACCTGGCCTAGTAACCCATTGGGCCACCTTTGGTTGCAAGAACTGCTGTCAAGCATTTGCGACATTTGCCAAGGAGTCTGACACATCACAATGGAGGAAATTCGGCCCACTCTTATTTGCAAAAGAACTTTTCACATATGGCCAGGTAGGTCTGGATAACCTGTACTGTTAACAAATGAAATCATTTACCAACTGCATTTTATATTTACTCAGGATATTTTTTTTTATATTAAAATTTGATGATCTGACCGGCAATGCACAAGCTCACTCTACATCTTAAATTACATACTATTGTAGAATAATATTTCAAATTCTGTGTGTGTGTGTGGACGGGTATTAACATCTTCGTGAGGACCAAAAATTGGAAGTTTACTATACTCGTGGGGACCAAAACCCCGGTCCTCACGAGTTTGAAGGCATTTTTGAGACTCAAAATGTGGTTTTAGTGTCAGGGTTACAATTAGGTTATGGTTAGGTTTAGGGTAAGGGTCAGGGTTAGCCATTCATTTTTGATGGTTAAGGTTAGGGTAAGTGGCTAGGAAAAGCATTATGTCAATGAGATGTCCCCACGAGGATATATACGTGCATGCGTGCGTGTGTGTATACATAAATATATTTATATGCAATAAAAATAAAACAACATACAAAGTACAACAGCATTCATCAGAGACAAGGTGTTAACGGTGGCACACGATAAAGATATCTAGAAGCTAAAGCAATTTTTAAAATTTGTTCTCTAAAGAAGTGTACAGACTTAAGCTGAAGCTGTGACAAATATATTTATTTACCTGTTTTTATTGTTATTTATCTAAAAAAAGAAACAAATATTTATTTTCCATTTTCTGGCATAAAGTTTGTTTGTGGTGTGTGTTCTTATGGACATGTCTTGCTATTTTACTGGCAATGCAGGCCTATTGAAAGGTGTCTTTAGTTTCTAAGGAGCTTGAAAAGAACCTAGACACTCCAAGAGTTTGTTTTATGACCTAAGATAGTGGTGTCCCTCTCAGAAAGGTCAGGGTAAGGAGATTATCCATGTTTATACATATAACACAGCACTTCAAAGTTCACCTGTTCAGGGCAAAAAACACTAAGCGTATCACACAGAACATACAAACACATACAAAGTGTTATTAGTAATGTCCACTTTATTTGCCATTTCCAAACTCACAAAAAAATGAATTGAAATGCAAGCGTCACCTCTTGTATTCACGAACAGATAGGCTACATTAGTGGTTATGTTAAAAATAAGTAAACATGAAGGAAACATTTAACTGATGGCATACATACAACCATCCAATCAATTACATAGATACCTATATATATATATATATAATTTATTTATTTTTTACTCCAAGGGTATAGAAAAGGCAAACCAAGTTATCTGAATACCCAGTAGGACAGTTTGCTCATAGCGTTCACACAAACATCTGTTTTAGTATTTCACTGAAATTTTTCGGGCTATCAAGTCTATTAAATTAATATGTGGAAACAACGTAACAGCAGTAAAATGATTATGAAAGAAGTCTGCTTGAAAAACAACAAAAAACAAAAACCCACAACAAACAACTGAAACAAGAAAGACTTTGTTTTGCCAGTGTTATAGTAAGCAAGCATTACGGTAGTCACTTCATGTAGGGCAGCTTCTGTAATCCTCAACAATGAAGACACAATGTAATAATCTCAAGCTGAAGAAGGAGAGTAACAACAAACTGGGATCTTTATACTCTATTCCAGTTTCTGTGCGTGCCACTTTAACTTTCAGGGGCGTTTCAATCATTATGTGGTGTACTGGAGTTGAGCCCTTAGGACATATATTAGGCCAAACTGCTTACCAATCATTTTGATGCCATGGGATTCTAACAACCTCTCACGTTACCGTTTTAAAGTCCAACTCCTCCTACTATGTGCTTTGCAGTAAACATGAGTTGCACGATAAACGCACATTAAAAGACAAACAAACAGACAAAAGAAAGCTTCATAGCTGTTAGATGACACACTTTTTTTTTCCAAACTGCAGTCAGATCTCTACATGGCGCTCCAGCTCAAGTGCTTATACTACTCAAAAGTAGTTTCTAGACACCGTCAGTGTTTTAAACTGTTTCCAGGTTTCACATTTCCTCTTTGCAATTACAAACATTTTGCATAGACTCCAGTGTCGGGCACGTTATTGGTTGTGGCAATCTTTTAGTGTAAATGGTAAGCAGCTTACTCTTAAGTTAACGATTGGTAGTGAATCAGAGAGAAAAATGGCAACAACCTCAACATGGCTGTTTGACTTTACTGAAATATTAAAAACAAATAATAAGTTATTAAAAATAAATTATATTGTTCATAAGAAATGGAAAAAACAAAGGCTCAGTCATAAATTAAGAAACAAGGGGCAGTTTTCACAGTGTATTTTGGTCTATGCATTCTCAATTTGCCAATTTCTATACACTGTTTCAACCTTTGCCTCTAAAATGATCCATCTACAAGATAAAATGAACACATTCGAAATGTTCCTACAGAACTGTAACACAGGGTAGCCTTGCACAAAATGTAGCAAAGTAGAACGCCAGTGACCTCTAAACTCTGCAAATCATTGGCAGTCTAAGATTACAGGCAAACAGGATGAGTATGAGGGGATGTTTCACATTCACAATGGACAGAGAGGCAACAGTGACGCACTGAACAAGAATTACTATAGCCCTCACAACCTTGCATTTCGTTCCTCAGGCGAATCAGAATGAAATCTCTACGCTTCCCGACACTCCTTTTGACTTTTGCAAAGACTGTAGTGCTTACTTTTGATGCTCATTAGAGCAAGCTGTCATTCACTTCAAATAATAAGTGGGCACTTGTTTGTACTAGCTAGCATTTTTCTTTGGCGACTAAAACTTTTTTTTTGGACAAGTATCACCTCATGTCTATGCAGCCTGCAGTCTCATTTCATTTCATGCCTTAAATATAATTTACCCCAGCTTTCCAATTAAGAAATCCTTCTTTTTTCATTTAACAAAAGGAAAAACAAGATAAAAGTTTGGAGATTAAACATCAG
>VOQK01003602.1:63965-76966 GCA_015052645.1 Benitochromis conjunctus | reverse complement strand
AGTCTTTAATCTTGTCTCTTACATACTAAAATTCTATTTTTAATGGCAGTTTCTTGACATCCTAAAAAGAGCTGCAGTAGCTGCCAGTACAGAACACCAACGTGGGCGATGCTTACCAGTTTAACAATGTCACACCACAATTAAGTGACTAAATTAATACTTCTGAAGTTGTTGTGTTTTTCTCTGTGGTTAAGGCTCTAAAATATACTTTCTCAGATCCCATATTACATAAAAGGCTACAAGGCAAAGGCAAGTAATACAATAAAGACTATATTAGCTGTTTGCGGATCTACAAGTATCGACACTTATAATGTTTGATAAATGAACATTTGAAAAAGTAAAGAGGACACTGCAGAAACACCCTTCAGCCATGTTGCGGAGTGTTGGTGTTACATAGTTCGGCCACCAGAGGGCATTTTTCAACTTCCCTGTTGTCAACACACAGGTTTGTGATGCTAGAAATACAAAAACCGGCTGATCCAAGACGAGTCAAGCAAAGTGTAAATGAGTAAATAAATGGCTTAAATTTTTTTTAGGGATATCTGTTGATGCTCTGTGTGTGGGAAACAAAAAATATTGGCCGATATACTGGGATATCAGATTTTTAAATCATCAAATATCAGTATCTGTCCTAAAAGTCTTAAAAATACTACATACCTTTATTTTTGTTCGATGTGATTTAGCTTGAATATGTGCCATGTGGTGCTGTTATGCCACATTGGATTAAAAATCTTTTTAAAGGGCTGTTAGTTGAGTCCCTGCAGCCATCTGGGGGCTACAACACCTAATTTACAAATGGCTGCACGAAACGATAGCTCCATTAGATGTATTGATCCACTGCGATTACCTTGATTAAATGATGTGTCACAAACACCAAGCTGTTGAACAGTAACTCTACAAGCATCTGTGCCTTTCTGCCTCTGCGCACATTACACTCTGTAATGTATGTGTGATAAACAAAAAGTTTGCAGTCAGACACAAAAACAAATTAGAAGTCAGCTTCTCGTTCTGGTTTAAATAAAACTGAATTCCCCTGAAAATACTCTCTTACTTGGGTTCACTGAGACATACACGGTGGGTTTTCTTTGCAAAGTTTGGAACAAGTGGTATATTACTTTAAATTCTCAAAATGTGGCTATACCCAGCAAACGTAGTAGAAAGATTAACCCTAACCCTCCCTGGTCAAAAGTGCACTGCAGATGCTCACAAGGCAAGAATTATTAATCACTTATTTCACATAGTCTCGCTTGCCACACATTAGATTAGCACATTAGAGCGGTCAATAAATTAAATATGTCTTTGCCATTTACTAATGTGTTTATGAAATGGTTATGAACAGATAGCTGCATAACAGCCACTCCATGCACATAGGCTAGTATTCCTGGAGCCTGTGATTTTTTATTTTTTTTATTACACACATCACTTTTATGCTATTTATGTATCTACATAAGATTGTTTTTTAATTTCCTTTTGTTCTAATAGGTAAAAAAGAAAGAAAGATTGAAACCAGTTTTTGAACACAAACCTTTTTTAAACAAGGATGATCAGATGATGTTCAACAAGTACATAGAGCTGTGGGTGTACTTAATTTTCTGACATCCATCCACTTTATCACAAGCTAGGTCACAGTGGCAGCAGGCAGGTGTTTCAGATGTCCTGGGGAGGGCAATACACCCAGTTCCTCCTGGGGTATCATGGGGCATTTTCAGGCCAGAAGAAATAAATATTCTCTCCAGTGGGTTCTGGGAATACCCTGGGATCTCCTCCTGTTGAGCACGCCGGGAAACCTTCAAAAGGGAGGTGCTCAGGAGGTATGCCAGAACTACCTCAGCCGGCTTCTTTCAACAGGTCGAACATGGTCCAAACAAAGATGCTTCCAGATATCCAGTTTAAAGGCCAAAGTCATTTTGGCCACTCACAACTTTGATTTTGGGACTAAAATGCCTAAAAGTCATAAATTCATCAACATAAAACTGAATCCAGGGAGTGAGTCAACATATACGGTTTAGCTTTCTCTTTATTAAAAAAAAAAGTTTTACATATTTATTATTTATTTAGTTTAATTAATTTATTTGTTTGCTTAAAGAAATATTATAGAAATATTAAAGAAAAATGTCAAAGTCACAACCTAAAGGGAAATAAATCAGAGCATTAATTTTGTTCTTTTTGGGGACATCCCAGCACTTTGCTGCATGGAAAGATGAAGGTGGGGAGAGAAGTGGTAAGATTCCAAATTCAGTACAGAGCAGGCATCAAATAAAAAAGCCAAACAGCACGGACAGGAGGAGATGTAACGGAGCTGGGTTGCAAAGCGGGTTGCAAAGCAGCTTGCATAGGTGTAGGGACTATAAACAGGCAAGCAAAGCTTAAATACTATGCATCATATGAGAGTAGGGCTGGGCTTGACTTTCTCAAGTATCAACTCAGTGACTAATCCTTAAAACTTCCAGTCTAGAGATTTCTTCTTGTACTTTTTTTTTTACAGCTTTTTTCTAACTTCTAGACCTTGTGATCGAAATTACTTTTAGCAGTTGATATTTTATTGAGTTCTCTTGAAATGGGTAACAGTTTAAACAAGGTGGCTGTCAAGTAGAGTGAGCCCGAATGATGGTATTTATAATGTCAATTGCAAGGTTAAGCATCCACTTTACATAGTAATCTGAGTAAATGAAATGCCTGTCTGTAAACGCATTTTTTGGCATATCTACCAACCTGCCATGTACTTGTGATATGACAAGAATTTCTTTCTCACATTCGTTATGCAATCATTGTATCGTTATATAAATATATTTTTTCTTTCTTGCTTAGTTGCTGATGTTTAACAAATATTCATCAATATATTTTACAGTCATCTCATCTTTACTTTTCTCGGTAGGATCACACCCTGACCAGTCACCCTGATTCTTTTTTTTATTGCAAACTGGATGTTTACCAGGCCTTTTGTTTTCCTATTTTTTAATGTTGACGTTCCTCAGCTGCTTCCGCCAACACTGTCTGTAACACAATCACTAATATATCAATCCCTTCACACAATCAAAGGCAGAACCATTCAGAGCTCTCTGATTACACAGGCTGTGTCATGGTGGTGAGACATTTGATATTACTGGGCACTGGACAGGGTGGTGGTGGACAGGGCAAGATATGGGTCAGCTTTGCGGTGTGACTACCTACTTCATGTTCACCCCGTTACCAATTCATATTCACGTTGCTCGTTGTATATTTTCATTGCATATCTATAAAGCTGTGCTTTAAAACACTGAGAGTCACTCACAATGGATTAGTCTGTGGTTATGCAGGGGAGGTGCATGTATATGCTGTGTACTGAACTGCTAATGCAGTGCTATGGAGTGCATGTGCATAGTACCTAACTGTTAAAGACATAACCTCAAAGTGCTCTAGATCTCAGCAGCCTACAGTACTTCTATTTGTGCAGTGCTTTGTGTATAATGTGAGCTATGAGCCAAATGTAAATGTCTCAAACGGAGCAAGTGAGTCAGCTGAAAAAAACTGAGACAGATGTGGAGCCTCATATTGTGACCGTGGGAAAACGGCTACACCAAACACAACTGGTCACTCGGGGTTGATTTAAATGGGTTTCATTAATTCCCATGGCTATTTTATGTTGGCAGTACATTCTTACGTATTATTTGCTTAATTTAGTCTAACGTTTTCCGTTTTGTGTCCTTGTTGTTTATACTGCAGCTAAGCCTGGTAAAAACCAAGGGATATTATTAGCTCAATAATTCAAAAATATGAGTTATTCAAAGTAAAGCCTGCACATGACAGAAGGATTTTCGGATTAGCGTATTCTGGTATTTCCTTCTCTGTCTGGTCTGGCAAAGCAATGTAAAATTATAGACAGCACAGACTCAGGCTTTGGAGGAGTTGGTGGATTTTAAATGGCAGCTCATGCTGCTGCCCCATCCCCTCCTGCACTGCCCAGAATAATATAATTACAGACCAACAACCGGCATGTTTACATGGAAGAGAAGCACCTGTTTCCCATCATGTTAAGACCAGTCCAATCACTAGCATTTATTTTTGACATTTTCAGGATGATTCAGCTGTCTGCTCTTTGTGTATGTTTGCTACTGGGGTTTTCAAATTATGAAACTGATCTAAAGACTTTTAATCATTTAATTCCTGGAGCAGTAATGACCTGTGAAGCTATCTTAACAGTCACTTAGCTAGTAAGATGCTAATTTCTATCTGGAAATTTCATTTTAATGTAATGGTAAGAGTCCCACTGAGACTCACGGTGAGCTCGTTTTAGCATCAGTCTGGTGTTTTCTTGTACAGAGCTCTAGATTTCCCCGTTTCACTGCCAACGTCAGCTAGGTGAGAAGCAGGGAAATAGCTGTTTCCAGTATATAATTACTTTACCTGACTTACTGTAATAAATAGCCGTACTAACGTATCTAGGTCATACTACACCACAGCCAAATAATGGCTTCCACCATATTGCCATTTTACATATTAAATGTTTGAAAAAGTAATATAAACTTTCTTACCGTCACTCAGATATATACTGTTATTGGCCACATTTCAGTTATGACATAAACAGCCAAGCAGTCAGTGTACCAAACCTTCAGACTTTTTTCAGTTTAACAACTTTTTTGTCAGCATAAAAAGTGTTAAACCGCTTGCTCATTGGCTCATGATTTACAAAAAAAGAGTTTTTATTATTCAATACAATCCAAAGTTATTGAGCTCATAAACTGACCAGAAAAACATAGGCTTAAGTATTTTATTCTAACCACAGCTATTGCCATCTAGTGACTTTCAAATAAAATGCATGTAGCTTCATGTTTCTAGACCAGAAGCTACATCCATGTTTTACACTGTGGATTACATCGCACCATCACCTGGATGTACTTTTACATAATAATAAGGTACAAGCCAGTCAGCTCATAGCAGGTTCTTATATAACGCTTTTTTACTCTGAGCGCTTTATACAACTTGTCGGATTCACCAATTCACACAAGCACTTTTTTTCTATGCTTTTATTACATATAATCTGTAATAGAAAGCTTTAGAGTTGCTTATAGGTGGAGTTTGCTTTGTTTTTACAGAACGTTGATTCATTTGGACCACTTCCTGTAATTATGCTAAGCTACCTAGCTGGAACAAAAACTTGAAGGAAAAAAAAAAGGATAAATTTTGAAATTAGATTTACACAGTAAATAATTCTCTGTTTCACAGTTTGTTTTCACATTTTTCCACTGATTTTCAGTTTACTGTGTTTAATTTGTGCTTATATATAACTGTGTTTCTGTGGATGTATATCTGTGATATGTATATCCATATCCTACATATGGTGATTATGTAACCTAAAATGCGCTTGGTCACTGGAGAAACTATCCATCATATCTGACTGCTAACCTTTCCTACCCTGTTCATTCTCCAGCAGGTTATGCCACCACAAAGGCTTCCTGGATCCCCAGCAGTGAAAGAGAAGGGCTGATCCCGTCCTCCTCCAGGTTCCTGCCGTGCAGCCCTTCTTTCCCTTCTTCCCTCTCCTGCTTCTTCCCCTCTCCTAAAGATACAAACCCTACCTGACCCCAACACCTAAACACTTTGATCTTTGTCATCCACCTCTTGGACCACTCTTGTTTGTCCAGTCACGTCCACCACATCACCGTCCGCACAGCATAGCCAGTCTCGCCTCATTCCAGCCACACTAGTCAACTTCCCTGCAGGACTCTGCTTGTTTTAGAGGTCTGCTCTACCCTCTGGCTGCTTGCCAGGCCCCATGGCTACAGGAGGTCATGCCCCTGACATAGATGTGCTAATAAACCTACAGCAGGTAAGAATGATTGTTTTCTTAAACTGAATCTGTTCTTATAAAAATAAACAAAACAGTAGGTAGCATACATGAAACGGTCAATAATAAAAATCATGAATTAGTTGGTATATTGTGGAATACGGTTTTAAAGGTTCATTGGTCTGGGAACCTATCAGCTAATCTGCTGACAGAGTCATTTTTTTTCTGTTGTAAAAAGTTGATAGCCAGGCTAGGATCAGTTCTCATTCACCTACCATTGTTAATGAATGCAGATATTTATTACTAAATCACTGGCTAACAATATCACTTCAGCAAATGCCATCCTATTTTTTTTTCTTTTACAACCATGAAGCAATAAAGAACGGTGACAAAACCAAGGGCTAAAAACATTACTGCTTCTGATAGTTGTTAAAACTAATATTGGATATTCTCTTTCTGAGAATATGTCTGGTACTGTCTTGATGCATGCTCAGTCATCAAGGTAAGTAAATCCCAAAAAGTTGATTGTGTTCATCTGGACGTAGCGTTTTCAGTGGGAGAAACCTTTCGTCACCTTATAAACAGTACATTTGCACAAAGGTTTGGGAAACCTGCAGTCAGCTGAGATTGAAGAAGTCGCTTGGATGAGTGACGAAACGACTCTCGCCCTGAAAGCGCTACGTCCAGATGAACACAATCAACTTTTTGGGATGCCTGGTACCGGCCTCATATCTGTTCAGTAAGTACAGATCTAAAGCCAGGGCATGTTTAGCTTAGCCTATCAAAACACAAAGACGGGAGTGAATGACTCTAAAACAGCACAGTGGTGCAGTGGTTGGCACTCTCACCTCACAGCAAGAATTTTCTGGGTTTGAACAATTTCATCGCACAGTCCAAAGACATGCGCATCATTCCAAATTGTAGAGATGGGAATCACCAGACACCCCATGATGGGATATTATCACATTATTTTACTCACAAAACAATATTATTGTGATGTTTTTAACATTATGTGACGTGCTGCGTATTCCAATAACATATATTGCTATTTAACACCTTTTTAAACTGCAAATTATGTCTTTAACCCTCTGGGGTCTAGGGCAATATGCACTGTCAACACAAATCAAAACGGAATCGCATTGTGGCCCCGCCCCCATGTCACGCCCCCTTTTATCGCCGATCTTGGTGTGACGCGCCGGCGCGTCAATAGACCACAGAGGGTTAAAGTTAAACTTCATCAATATCAGTTTTATCCAATAAGATAAAGGTGTCTCAGGTATCTAGTTTTCTCTGGCACTCGCTCCAATCAGACCAGTGGTGACATGTTTAGCCACATATTCTCCTTAAATGCGTGTGTGGTGTCCAAAAAAACAAATTGGGCTTTCAAGAAAATTGGGAAACTTTCTGGGGAAAACTTGTTGACAGATGACCACTTTGGATTGAGCAGCTGTCATTTATAGAAATCTAGCCAAACACCGCAAAATGCGACTACCTAGATTTTAGACCAGAAAGCAGAGTTGCAGTCTTACACACCTCTGGACAAAAATTCACATCCTCAACTCCACTAAGAGGAAAATATTTAAATGTGGATTATTACACATTAGGTCTCGGTCAAACATTTGTAAGTAACTTATTTAATAATTGATCCACATGTTGACTTTTTCTGCCTTACAGAAACCTGGTTACAGCGGGATGATATGTTAGTGTAAATTCATTAACATGCCGGAGTCATGTTATAATTCAGGCTGTGGAGGAGGAGTGGCAGCAATCTTTCACTCCATTTTATTAATCATCCACAGACCCAGACAGAGTTTTAATTCATTTGAAAGCTTAACTTTAAGCCTTGTACACTCTAACTGGAAAATTCAAAACCAGTTTTATCTGTTCCTGTCTGATTTCTCAAACTTTTTCTGTGATTTAATGCTCGGTTCTGATCAAATATTTCTAGTGAGTGATTTTAAAATTCAGACGCTGACAATGACAGCTGCATTTGATCTGTTATTAGACTGTGTAAATAAGCCCACCGAGCACACACTCTCAAGCATAGAAACTGATCATTTAACAGCATTCCCTTAAATCCTGTTTTGTCTGATCATTTCTTAATAACATTTAATTTTACAGTAATGGATTGCACAGGAGTGGTTAATGAATTTCATTACAGTAGATGTCTTTCTGGGACTTCAAAGGCGCAATTCATTTACCTTTATCTTTTTTTAATGCCATCTGCCAGCACAGTGAAGAGCAGCTACCTGAACTATACTCCCACAGAGGTCGATTATCTTGTTAACAGTCTTACATCCTCACTGCGTATGACCTTGGATACTTTGGCTCCACTGAAAAAGAAAGCCTTAAATAAGAAGTGCTTGAATTTTGGTGTTAACTTCAATACATACGTTCTACAAACTATGAACGTGTCTATTAAATGGACTGATTCTTATATAGCACTTTTCTACTGTCCTGGAGCACTCAAAGCATTTTATACAACATGCTGCATTTACCCATTCATACAAGCAATTTTTTCCTACGCTTTAGTGCTTTCTATCTAACATTCATACACCGATGGATGCATTGGAGAGCAACTTGGGGTTAATATCTTGCCAAATGCAGACTGAAACAGCCCGGGATCAAACCACCAACCTTCCGATTAGTAGATGACCTGCTCCACCTCCTGAGCTACAGCCACCTATTAGACCCTGTGGCGGGGCGTGGTCTAATTCTCTGTTTCTAAATTTAGATAGAATTGAGGTCAATCCATGAAGTCTTAGAAACATGGTGTCTAACCATCTACTTACTCTATAACTGTGGATGGCATTACCTTGGCCTAAAACATCATTCACTTCATCTATCAACGGCCATAATGTGATGCCTGATCGGTATAATTTGCTCTTTTAAACCTGGAATATTAGTTTACATTGGAGGATAAAGGAAATGCATTCCAGTAAAAAATATAAAATAAGAAAAGTGTTGTGTAGCAGATGTTGTTATAGCAGCTTGTACAATGGAGTCGTGCTCCTTTAAAGCTAGAGTAGATCTCCAGAGACTTCAGTGCTGTCAGCAAGTGCAGCTTTGAGATCGGAACGCTAAGTGAGAAAACAAGCCTTCACATGATTGTTTGACAGATAGCTATGAAATGATTTGTTTGAGTCAGTGTTAAGTCAGTTCTTAGATGCAACATCTCCAGCACTCATTTCACACGTTCACACCAGTTAGCTGCCAGAACACTTGTTTTGACCAGAGAGCAATGCCTGCAGATATTTCCATATCCATAATGGTGTACAGACGGCAATAAAAAATAATATTTGTTGTTGTTTTGAATATTTTCTTCTTGGATTTGTTACTTCAGTCGGAAGCGTTTGGCCATTACTGTTCTGTCCTCAGGCTAATGCTGCCCTTTGCAGCACCATGTGTACCACAAACAAAGGCCTTGTTTCCAATATTTCTGAAGGCATTGTTTACGTTTTCGCCATATGGCAACAAGCAATAACATTTTTAATTAACGTAAGCTCGGCAGCATGCGCCAGTGTTACAGGACTAGCTGACAGTACATTAATAAACTAACTGCTATCATACTAGCCAGCCAGAAACCTGCCAGCATAAGACCCATTTTACTCAGGAGACATATTTGGACCATCTGCTCTTATAATGATCTACAATTACTTTTGGTGGAGCAGTTTATAGTTTGGCAGTGGCTTGTGCAAAACTGATAATAAGCTCAGTTGCCTTCTCTGTTTAAATTCTCAAAACTGTTTTATCCATGGTCAGGAATGGATAATGAGCAGACCATATTTGCATAGCAGAGTTCATTAAAGTTGAGCAAATTGCAGAGAATCAATTAATGAGTTGACTTTTGTCATCAAATTCTGCTGTTTAGACTCTGGTGTGGCTCGGTGCACATCCTTGCTCATATTTTGAGCGATAGCATTTTCTTACACAATAGCAAGATGATTATCTGGAGTGAAAAGAGCACTGAAATGTCTTGAAGAGTAAATTGTTACTTCCAGTTTCCCCAAGCAGTGATGAGTCACCCCCGGGTCTGCGGAAAATGCTCCTGCTTTGCACAATGCTTTGTAGCTTTTCGTCAAGCAAAACAGAATAGCCGGTCATCTCAGAAAAACAGTTCTATCAGCTAAGTAGGTGATGTGTCATTATGCACAGCGGGAATTGTGTCCTCCAAAGTGCATGTAACATATTGTAGTTAGATGGAAATAACAGGCTAAATGATTGGCTGCAAAGAGTAGACTCTTTTCTACCTTCGATCACTTGTCAACTCTGTGTTTAAATACACAGACAGAGCCTCTGCAGTGAGACGAAGCAGCTTCTCTGCACAGGTTTTAGTCTCCTATAGTCTGATTGATTCTGCTAGTCGAGACTTTGTTTTTGTGGTTTAGCGTGAGGGCATGTGTGTATGAATCATATGAAAGCAAAGCCCAATGGTCTCCGTTGCCACAGAGACCACTGTTGCTGCTCTCTAACGTGAATGGTAAATGGACTGGTATTTATACCAGGCTTTTCTACGCTCAGTGAGCACTCAAGGCGCTTTTTACTGTAAGCCACGTTCACCCATTCACACATACTTTTATACAGTGTTTTATTCTATACCTTTAAACACTTTCTAACCAACACATATACACTTACTCTTCAATGGAAGCAGGTGTGGTTTAGTGTTACTGGGGGACACTTTGACATGTTCACTGGAGGTGTGAACTGGCTAAAACAACACAGCATGGGTGCTGGTTTATAAAGTAAAGTGGTTGTGAGTGGAACACAACTACTTTTAATCAATTATTTTTGTTTCTTGCAATTTAAGGCACATGCATGTTGATGGGGCAATGCATATTGCTGCTAACACCACTGATCATCATATGGTGGTAATGTGGGAAGACAAAGCGCTGCTGTTTTGGGAATCCAAAGAAGTTAACAGAAGTAATTAGGCTCGTAAGGCTTATGGGTGCATGTAATAATTGGGCCATATTTGAGGAAAGCTCACCATCCCTCATTTTATTTTAAAACATCATATTTATGCAAACCGTTCAGTTTGAAATAATTGCATCAGCTGTGAGGTGAAAAGAAAAGCAAAGCACTGATATTTATGTTAGTTGTGATTTGTTTTTCTGGGAAGCGTGCCAGCTCCTTAAATCAAAGAGGCCCGGCTTTAATCGAGAGGGAAACTGCTTTAAACGCGACCAAATAAAAGGAGGAGGAAACAGCAAAAAGAGGAGTACTCTGCGAGGAAACACAAACAGAAGAATTAAAAAAATATCAATATTTTTATCCGCCTGAGTTTTAATTAGTAAAAGGTTCGTTTTATATTTTAAATTTAGTGTCCAATGGTGTTTTTCAGTATCCTAAATACTGTATAAGCAAAGCTTGCCTACAAATTTTATAAGCCAAAACCAAAGTTTATTCAAAGTCTTCATTCATTCATCTTACGTTTGCAAATTTATTGAACTCTTTCACGTAAACACATATTTTGATACAACTAATGTGACCTACTTTTTTTTTTTATTAAAAAAAATGTTAGAAATACAACCTGTGAACCTGCTGCTCTGTATGACTTCATTAGATAATACATGTACAATGGTAGGACGCTAATTTAATATGAAGCTTCATCATGGTTAACTTAGTTTTCATTACTGTGAGAAGAAACAAGGAAGATCTAATTTAACATGCATTAAAGACACAGAAAGTTCCCTTCATGCATGTTGTTTTTCCTTGTATAGTTGTAACAGTCAAACAGTGCACGCTGCAATCTCTATTTTGCATGATTTATAAACTTAAATAAGTTACTTAAATTAACTATTGCAGTAGATTACCTCAAAGATAGAAGTACTTGTGTACTTTGGGTGAAGAGTTTGGTCATTCAACAAGGGCTCTGAGTACAGCTGCTGAAAGGGGACAGTTAGGATAGTTCTGGCATCAGCTCAGGTTCCTAATAGACACCTAATAGGCGTGCTGCTTTAAGCATGTCCATGATGGATGGATGGCTAGATGGATGGATGGATTTGATATTTTTATTTTAAGATCTTTGAGATGTCTTCTTTCATTCCTCTTTCAAACCATCCATCTTCTCTGTCCAAAATGTGAACATTGGCATCCTCGAAAGAGTGACTTTTGTGCTTTAGAGGAGTGAAAGAAGCCATCTATGTCCACTGTGAACGACCATCTTTGAACCGAGGCGGTGGTTTACGACACCAACTGTCTGCCATCTATAATCCAGTTTTGAGATCCCTTCCCAGACGCTTTAACGCCCACTCACATCCTGGGCCTTTTGACCTCAGTGGGGCTAGGTTTCACCCGAAACCGTGACTGATTGTGACCCACACCCGTTATCACACCCTGGCTCGTGTGATTAGGCAGAGGATCAACAGGGGGTCCACGACCCTCTTGACGACACTCTATAGGGCTTAAAATCTGAGAGTCTCAACCAATTGCTCGTAGAACTGAAGATGAGAGGTGAAACGTTTTCAAGCAACTTAAATAAGTCCAAACGCTTTTCTTTCCGTGCTCCTCAGACTGTGATGACCTGGACAGACACATGTAGCATAATCCAAATTGCTTTACAGTAGCCTACATTTGGGTTGCTTATCATTTATAACTGACCTCACAGAAGTCCAGATTCACCTTGTAACTTTATAACTGAAATGCCTGTTCAGAACCCCGATGGCTTTCACTTAGTGTTTCCTGATCACTAACCTGAGTACACTTAATCCTCTCACACAAAGCAAACACAGCCCCACATACGCCCTCCTGAACAGTAGTCAGCAGCTGATAAATATTTAAATGCATCTCTGGCTCACCATACCACAAATTATGAAAAATTAATATTGTTTTAGATGTCGGGCAGTTTATAGAGTAAAGGTTAGAGAGGATCTCAGCTGTGTTGATTGGACTTTTTGAATTTAAGCTTCTTTAAGCTTTTAATTGGTCCAAACCAGCCACAGAGATTTCACAGAGATCTGCAGACCGTAGATTGTAACCCACAGTGATGGCACTCCTAACAAACAGGATAAGATAAAATATTTTTTTTTGTAGGAATATGCATTCTGTTTTTTTTTTATTTTTTTAGTGTAATAGATCTGATTTCCATTTGGGCATACAGTACTTAAAATATACAATATTTCAAATGACTGTAAGCCATTGTGTGTGATTCTATTCCTGTACGAATCACGCCGTCACCACCTGGGCTGGGGTTGCCCACCTCCTGTGTCCTTCCACCTCGTCTGACTTCAAAGCTAAC
>VOQK01003602.1:37762-63945 GCA_015052645.1 Benitochromis conjunctus | reverse complement strand
TCTGTAGTAAACTCTCCCTAGAATATTGTTCCCTGTTGCAATATGTCAGGACTATTAAATTCAAGGCCTTACACTGATGAACAGCCCTCACCAGAGCAGGTGAAGGAAATGAGGATGCGAATGGGGAAATTGACTCATTGGAACACAGAGCACATTAAACCATGAACAAAATTGAGCTGGACATGCAGTGAAAACAAGGTGTTCATTGCTCACTCACTTAAAAAAAAAAAACCCTTTCTTTTATTCTGCCTAGCTACATCTGCCTCAGCCTTGTGTAGATAGGTAGCTTGGATCATTAAATGCATCCTGTCCCTTCATCCTGCTGGTAATTAGGAAGTAATGGAGCCCTGGCACAGAGCAATCTGAGACCACTGAACGGTAGCCAAAGTACGCACTGTGCCAGCACCAATCTGAGGCAGAGGAAGCAGCATGTGCCAGTGATTCTGACCTATCACAAGCACCAAATAGCCGAGGCAGGACACTCCCATCAGTCTTCACTGTCTCCAGGGGCTCTCTAGTGCATTAGTTCTTTGCTGCTTAGCACTTTGTTGTATTGATTTGATGTCCTGTGTGCATGTAACTGAGGATATACAGTCACTGTGGTCCTATTGTGATGATGCAGAATTATTTTAAAATACAATCTCATGTTTTTCTTTTTTAACACCAAAGAGGAATCTTTGGCTTGAGTACAAATCATGTCTGGAAATAGAAACAACAGAGCTGGTTTCCATATAAAATAGTAGCAAAAATAATTATTTGTTCTGCATTCATCCCAAATTAGCATTACACTTTCATTTAGCATGAATGTTCTCATGTGGTTGTTGTTTCTGATGAGTCAAGGTGTGTCGTGCTAAAGGTCTGTCCGATTAGATTTCCCACTTTGCTAGCATATACAATATAGAAATCAGGGTAACACATTTCAAGTAATCATCAAGTAAAAAATTCACGCAAGTGGTGGCAAATTTCTGCCTTAATGGCTGCCTTTATTCATCATAGCAAAAAGGGTCACCTATAGATTTTATAGAAAACTGGAAAACCTTTAAAGCCAAGGTTCACTGTCGGGGGCAAGACTGGCCTTTGGATATTTGAGTTACAGTTATTGCCATGCAGTCATTAGCCCTTTTTTTGTCTTTACTGAAAGTATTTGTACTGTCGTCCAGGTCAGGGTGGAAGAGGAAGATGAGGATGGATGCGTGGAGGACCAGGAGGAAGAAGAGGAGGAAGAGAACTGGGAGAAAGCCCTGTCTGTGGAGCGCTTTGCAGACATCATCAGTGACTCTGCTTCTACCAGTGGAGACAGGATGGGGCGACACTACACTGAGAAAGACTTTGAGTGTAAGCAAAGCTGCCGTGCCACGTGTTCACATGATAATATAGCTAAATTGCTAAATGTGTTTTTACCTCACACGGCTGACACCTGGTGTTGTCTTCTGCTGCTGTAGCCCATCTGCAATGTGTTGTTTCAGAGATGCTCTTCTGCATCCTTTGGTTATAACAAGTGTGGGTTTTTTTTGAGTTACTGTTCTCTTCCTATCTGCAAGAATCATGACCAAGGCCCTTTCACCCAAAGAGCTGATGCTCACAAAATGTTTTCTCTTTTGCAGACCAGTCTCCGTAAACCCTAGAGATGGTAGTGTGGGAAAATCCCAGCAGATCAGCAGTTACTGAAATGCTGAGACTAGACCGTCTGGCACCAGCAACCATGTTGCAGTACTACTGTCATGTGGTATCCATCAACTTTATCTGCAGTGCACTCTGTACACTGTGTACTTGTGTCTAAATTTCTACCATGTACAGTTAACTCGCAATCGAACGTAGTGAACTGCGCACTTATCTGAACTATTTTGTGAACTAAGTAAGCAAGCGAGTAAAACTTATTTATATAGAGCTTTTCAAGACAAGAAAACAATCACAAAATTTTTTACAGACAAAAAGTTGCAAATCTGTCCAAACAAATACAGGATGTATCAATAAGAATTTCAAAAGGCTGTATTTTTTAAAGTAATGGACATAGAAGCTTATTGTAAATTTCAAAATACATGCTTGAACATGAAATTTTGCAAACAAAACTTACAATGTTTAAAAGTGTTTAACGTGTCCCCCTCTGGATGTACGACACGTTGCATGATTTGTCCTATACTTTTGGGAGCATGTCTGGAATGACTGCAGCCGCTGCTGTTGGTACCTGTCGGTAGCCATGTGACTTTTATACACCCTGTACACTAAAAACTACAATTTAAGATACATTGAAATGAAACAATGTCAAGTCAAGTCAAGTAGACTTTTATTGTCAAGAAATTAGCTGACGGCTACCACCTGACTGGAGATAATATTGGAAAAGATGGAGGTGCTTTCCTTTGGTGTTTATTAAAGAGTATTTCTTAGTTGATGTATATAAAAGAAAAACTTTAGATTTTAGTTATGTCTTTCGAGTGTTTGGGGAATTAAAGAAAGATGAAGTTTTTACACTGCATGTTTGATATTCAAAGGAATTCAATGTCTTGGCCCAAGCAAACACTAAGTAGTCCTGAGGCTGGCTGGTATATCAGCTTTTATTTAAGTATATCCATATATTTTCAAAGGATGCTTTACATGACCCACTATTCCTTATAGGTTGCCAGCGTTTCCATCTCTTCTCTGAGACTGGCCACAGAACCCTGTCATCACTTCCTCTTTAACTGCGTGCAACCCCTCACCTCCTCAAAGTTTCTTTAACAACAGAAACACACAGTTCACATCAGCACACCAGAACTGCCGCTTGGAAATTACTTGGAAGCGATTGTTGATTAAAAGTGCGGTTTCAGTCGGCAACTTTTCATTGTCTGAAAAGAAACCGAACAATATGTCTGTTTGCTGTATTAAAATATAGGCTGCAGCATGTGTGAGCACAGAGAGTAGGAGGGAAGCAAACGAATATAAAGGGCTCACATGTCCTGAAACGAGGAAAAATGCTAATTTAATTCAGATACCGATATGCTAATTAGTAAACGTTTTTGCAGCACGTTTCAGCACAGGCTGAATTGTGTGCGATGTCTAAGAATAAAAACCTCCCCTCATGTTACCCCTGTGTAGGCCCCATGACTTAACATGTGCAGAATCAATTTACACTGCAAATGGTCAGACTACTGCTTATAGGAAGGCAAAATCAACTCAGACAACCACTTGTCACAACCAAAGTATACAGAATATCATCTGTAAATGCACAACACGCTTGCACCTTGAAGAAGATGGGTTAAAGCAGCAGAAGACCGCACTGGGTGCCGTTCCTGCTAGCCAGGAAAAGAAAACCGAGGCTACGACTCACATGGGCTAAAATTGGACAACAGATGACTGGAAAAATGTTGCCTGATGAATCTTGATTTCTGCTACAACATTTGGATTATAGTGTGAGTGAATTTGATCATGGATCCATCCTAGCTGTTCACGCTGCCTGTGGTGGTGTAATGCTGTGGGGGATGTTTTCTAGGCATACCTTGAGCCCCATAGTGTCAACTGGGGATTGTTTAAACACGAAAACCATCCAGACTATTGTTGTTTATGCCCATCTCGTTATAACCACAGTGTGGCCATCTTCTGATGGCTGCTTTATGAAGGATGATGTATCACAAAGCTCGGATTATTTCTGGTTGTTTTCTTGATCATGGCAGTGAGTTCACTGTACTCAAATGGCCTCTACATTCGCCAGATCCAGTAGAGCCCCTTTGAGCTGTTGGAGTGAGCGATTGATGTCATGGATGTGCAGCTGAGAAATGTGTATACGTCACAAAAGGAAAAAGCATTTCACAGGATATGGAATTAGCTGCTCAGTCAGCTGATGTGAATAAACCATCTGATATCACGGCCTCTCTTTGACACAGATCACAGACACACATTTCACCATATGCACCACCCCTTGTCCACTCACCTGCCCGTGCCCCAGCGTTTACGGAAGAGGGTACACAGCATGGAGAAGAGGCGTAAAAAGAAGCGGAGGAAAAAAAAGACCTCGCTGCCGCCTTCTGACGTTACGCCCACCATACACGAGGTAGACGAGGAAGAGGCAGAGTCTGAGACCGAAGGACAAGGGGTGGCTGCCACTCCCACAGAGCTGCCTGACGTCCAGCCACAGGTAAAATGTGACTTATACAGTGTAATATTAGCAAAATCCAATCACATACCTGAGCTGCTGATAAGATGATCATGGCATTATTATCTGTGGTTTTGATTATGTACGTGTAACCAGATTCGCATATGCCTCCCCCTCACTGATCCTCCTCTTTCTCTCAGTTTAGTTTGGGGAGCCAAGAGGACTTGGGGGAACCCCATCACCACACTATCGTCCACACGGAAAACGAAGAACAACCTTTGTCGAGGAAAACAACCGCGCTGACTCTGATAAAGGGGGCGGCTCATAATGGGGGAGTAACTGTTACTGGGCAGAATGATGAGATGGACGGAGGAGAAGCAGCATGCAACAGGTGTGTTTTCACAACATCCGAGTCATCTCCGCCGTCGTAGTGTTTGCAAAATGTTAAAATGCATTAGTGGCACGTCATCTGCAACACTGCCCAACACAAAGATTCACAAATATCCATTTGTTAAATATGGTTTGCATAATTAGCGTTTCTGTTGCTACAGCCAAAAAAAGCCGATATGCTACAGCCTACTCACTGACCATTACTGACCTCTTGTCAGTCTTTTAGCTAAATTACTTTTCAAGGTCCCATATTCTACCACTCTATTACACGTATTAATATTACGTCTTAAAGTGGTAGTATTAATATTACATCCAGAATGTGTATTTTAAATTCCAGTCGGAAATGCTGCACACTTGCACTCTGCCTGATTAATAATCACTTTCGGTGTTGGTAACTTTAAATCAAACTAGTATGGCTGCTGCACCCATTCCTTTCAGGAAGAAGTCTGTGAGTTACGGAGAGAAGCAGCCAATAAGAGCAGCACAGCTGTTTCACAATTGTCAGACAGCATCACAATTACAAAAATCTGGCTTTTAGAGGTGCAGAAAAGCGTAATTAACAGCTTGAGTGTGTTAACTCCGCTGTGGTTAATACAGTGCACATGTATCAGTGTTTCATGGGTGTTCATTTGTTTCACAACAGGAACAGAAAAATATTACTTGACAACAGATTGAGAATTGAGCTGTATCAGGAATGGAGCAGCAGTAAAATAGCAGAATGCTAACTGAGGTTAACTGTTCTGAAGAACAAATATGGAGTAACACACACCCAGTACTACTGTTTTTTGTTATCAGTCAGCCCTTAAAGTTTCCACTGTTCGTGTCGTCCCTCATCGTGATGAGCTCCGACCTGCATGCATAGGATCAGAGTTAATAATTAAGTTCCCCACATTAGCTGGAATGGTTGGAGTGCATATGATGGTGCAAAGAGAAGATCTATGTTACTACACGAGGAAGTCAGTAGTGGATAAGTGTGTGGGGCTAATGTAGGAGATGTATGAGGACAGCGAGACAGTGGAGAGGGACAGATGGGTTCAAGGTGGGCGTGGGATTACGTCAGGTATCTGCTCTGATCATCTTCTTGTTTACAGCGGTGATGGGCAGGTTGACAGATGAGGTCAGACAGGAGTGTCAGTGGGCTATGATGTTTGCAGATGACATTGTTGTGAGAGTAGGCAGCAGGTGGAAGTGAGCTTAGAGGCATTATTTTGGTATGCTGTGGAAAGAAGAGGAATGAAAGTCAGTAGAAGCAAAACTACAAATGCAAAGATTTTGGGAGAGGCCAGAATAGACTGGATTTGAAATGCGTACATCAGAGGGACGGCTCAGGTTGAGCTGTGTAAAGTAAAGCTGAGAGGCAAGGCTGAGGTGGTTTGGACATATGCAGAGGAGGAATAGTGGATATGTGCTGGACAAAGGATGTTGAATGTGGAGCTGTCAGGCAGGAGAAAAGTGAAAGACCTCAGAGGAGGTTCGTGGATGCAGTGAAGGAGGGACACGCATACTTTAATACACAAACAGTTACAGCAGTTATCTCTCTTGGCTCTTGACAGAGGCGGTCGCATCTTTCACCCTGTCCCTCCCTTATCTTTCCTGCTTGGCTTCTCTTGTCCTTGTCTAGTCTCGTCTAACTCTCAGAGACTCTCTCCATCTTGTTCTCTAAAATCAAGGAATTATGGATTTGATCAACTGGTCTCTAAACGCAACTGACACCCTCTTCTCGACAAGAAGCCTGGGCTCGGGGGAGCCCGATAGTCCTGCAGGAACGTTTGCTGCTGGATACACGATGGACGGGTGGCAGCATTGACGTGTTGTGTGCCTTGCAACACTCTCAATGGAGGACGTTGATGATATCTACCTATTCAGAACCGTGATAACGGGGTTCTTGCTGATGGGAGCTGGCACGGCCCTGGCTTATCGACGAATAATGAAAGCGGTTAAAGCTGCTCAAAATCCCACTGGCTGGCCAACATGATTGATGCGGTGGGCAGAGCCATGAGTACTCTGTTTATGGAACGCAATACTGATAAAATCAAGGAGAAGCTCGCGACTCTGCAATGGGAAATCGATAGATCTGGGGACCAGTAATGGACATTAGATCTACTGCGAAAATTGGAATGCAGTTTTTCGCCCTAAACCAAACCCAAACAACCAGTATCTTCATGCGGCCTCCCCTCACCAGCAGGAAGCTCCAAGGCCAAAGAAGGAACAACAATTCTCCCAGATAACAAGACTTTGTCAACTCTCTGCCCTATCCTCCTACTCCTCAAGGTCACCTGGGAGACTGATGACTTTTGCTTAACCCCGTCTTTCACAAATGCTTTTGATGCTTACTTCCACCCGAGGCAGTCAGGCGGGCTAATACTCCCACACCCCATACCCCCCCGGTTGCATGTCATATCTTTTTATGGTGTAAGGTGTGAAGATGCTGAGGGTTTTTTGTTCTTCTCATGCTACCTCTCTCTGACCTGTCTTCCCAATGTAATGTTTGTGCAATGTATGTATGTATGGTCGGAAGGGGTCTAGTTTCACTGCATGTAACATGTACGTGTAACATTGCAGTGACAAATAAAGGCTCGACATCATCATCAATCATCATCATCATCCCAATCACCTCATAAACTGCTCTACTTTTAGCTGTGTGCCTCCATTTTGGTCTCCACCAACCCATGACTATGTCTTTTTTTTTAGCTGCTAAATGGTCAGGTATCTATACAAGCTAGGTGCTAAAGTTGTCTGTGCGTGGCTGTTATGTTGCACAGGTAACCGTGTGTTCATTAGAGATGTTATTGCTGGAAACAGCTGCCCACTGAAGCTGAAAACACAGCTGATTAAAGCAGTGAGAGGAGATTAAAGCTGTGGGCCATAAAACTGAAATGCAGTGCTAGAAGATGGTAAAACACTGTATCACTAAGGGGAAATGCAGAGATGAGATTAGCTGTAGGACTATCATTGTGAGCAAATTCTTTCACATCACACCAAGTCTTTTGTTAAACTTTCATCGACTTAAATTTGCAGCTCTAACAGCCTTTTGTTATCAGTTTGTCCCTGACTGCTGTCTGTTTCACAAGGCAGAATTTGGTAGTGATAAAGCCAATCACTGGAGCATGTTGCTGGTTACATTTTCCTAACAACAGTCATAATTAAGCATTTTATCAGGTTAAAAATTATTAAATAGGCTTTGGTTTGTATTCAGTGCTTTCTGTTGCTTTCTGACTTTGAAACTTTTAACTGTGCGGATAATTGTTCATGCAGCAAAACATATAAAACAGGCTGGTGCATAAAAGAGCCCAGGCTAAATAAGCTGTATTTTTAGATATGTGATACTTGTTATCAAAAAATAATAACATCTATAACCCATACATGCAGTTCTTAAGGCAGTTATGATCCACTAATGGTTCCAGCTGAATGATTCATATTGGAAGACCTATCTGGCTTGCTAACACATACAGTATAACCATCAGAATATGAATTATTTGGTGATGCTTTGAATTATGCATGGAGTTTGCTGTTGGGAGGTCAGGGGCGCCATGGCGATTTGAGTCCTTGTCTCTGCTAATGCCTCGCTGGATAAAAGCACAGAAACAAGCATCATGCCTGGGCCATGCAACGTTTCATTGCCGTGTTCGAGTGAGCTCAGCTGAGGATGACTCAGAGGCTTGGAGAGGAGATCCAGGCCTGTTGTTGTGTTGTGAAGCCCTCTGTTGGTAAAGTGACGGCAGTGCATGAGCCAAGACAGTATTTAACAAAAATGATTTGAACAGAGTATGACTACAAAGTATGTTAGTACTTTAATGTGATGCTTTATGGTTAATTTCTGGACTACATCATGGTTCATATTTTGTTTTTGAAAACAATAAAAAAAATAACTACTGAAGTTCTTTCCTAATGTCAAAGAATTAATAAAAAAAATTAAAATTTCATGAGCTTAACTTACTGTGCTCTTTGTCAGTGTTCCCTCAGGATCAGATCCCTCAAGTTCAATCACACCTCATGGCTGGTTCCGCAAGAAGCCCGTCCACCACCGTCTGCCAGGCACCCAGCGAAGCAACTACGACCTGCGGGAGCGGATCTGCATCGGCAGCATGACCGCCCTCGAGACCGCCGTCTATCAGCAGGTGCCCACTGATGAGGCTGAAGCCCAAATGTTGGTCAGCGCTGATCTGGATGACATGAAAAGTAAGAAAAATACTACATTGCATTTTAAGGCAGTTATGTTCAACCCAGTATCACGGAAAAACATGTAATAGACACGCAGTCTACCGTGTACATTTCACACTTGAAGTTGCAGTAAGTTACAGTGAGCTTGAATACCAGCAGAGGGAGATATTTTATTAAAAGCCAACATGAAAATAATTAAATGAAATTAAATTTTAATAATATAGCGCCAAATCACAGCAACAGTCGCCTCAAGCCGCTTCATTTATATTCACGGGGAGGTGTTTAAACAGCCTTTACTGACACATTTACATGCACATATTTACAAAAATATATAATTCAGCTTGCTGTAATAATGCTGTAAATAAATCGATTGGTATGTTTACTATTCTTTACCGGACAGCATCACAGGCGGCGATGCTCTTTGTCACTCTATTTTATTACTATTTCTTCCACATCATGTTGACGAAGGTGTGGCAACTCCTTTTAATAGAGTGGAGGCATACAGTGCAGTAATAGAGAGAAGGACTGCAGGGAAGCTTAGGACAGGAAGATAAAACCCGGTGGTGAGGAAATTGGTAATAGCGTAGAGGGGTAAGGGAAGATAGTTGCTGGCTGAGGTAAGTCAGCCTGCAGGCTGCAGGAGCAGGAGGGCGGGGTTGGCAGTGGCCATAACATTGAGAAAACGAGCGAGGAGGTAAGTGAGATTTGGAGCAAACTGATGCAAAGACCTGTTGAAACCCGTGTGTTTGAAATGCTTGAATAACTGTCTGTTTTCAGGTAGCTATGGTATTGTTGTTATTACTAAATGCAAGTCAAATGGTTTTTTTTTATGTGTCTATTGAGTGATGTAATTGTTGGGGACAATACAAAACAAATACCCTTTTAAATTCCTCACTGGTGTTGAGAAAAAGCTTTGGAGCAGGACAATGGTAGATGGTTGTCTCCATCTCTGTAAGCACCTTCTGAGATGACTCATTTTTTCTTATCACCCACGCCACAACAGGGATGTGTGTGGCGGTGGAGTGGGGGGGATCTTTGTGAGCTGCCTGTATTGTTATATATCAGCCACGGACAATGTGTGTTAGTGTATTATTGATGTAAATGCCAAGTGAGTTAAAAATGAAGAGCTTTCCTCGCATCAGTGCTCTGATCTGATTGTACATGGATATGACTTCAGACTCTTGGCTGTGTGCACCTCGCAGTAAAGGAAAGTCAATGTCAGTATTTATTATACCTAACAGGGAGCTGGATACGTTTCCCTCGATGTTATCTTGAGTGTTGTTGAAGACATAATAAAGCCTGCTGCTTTGCCTACAGATTAAATGATTAAATAGAAGCCTGTTTCCCTCTCATTAAGTGACTAAATATATCCAGAAATAATAGGACTTTTTTGATGACATAATAATAATGTGTGGATTGAGTTTGCTGCCCTCTGATGGCTGTGTAAAGTACTTCAGCACAGCTGTCCACTATGCTTATACATTTGAAACATTCCACCTTTTTACACACACACACACGCACACACACACACACACACACATATACGAATTAAGAATATTAGTGTTTTAAAATCACATTCAACAATTCTTTTTATTTAAATATCTTTAAATTTCAAATTCAAATTACATTTAAAAGCACAGCATTGCACAGATGTAATATACTTTAGTCCCAGGTGTACTATAATCGGACTGAACTAATCCATCAAAACATTGTGCTTGTGGTGCAAAAACAAACAGAAAAAAGTCTTTCACAAAGTGTATTTTATTTCAGCAGTATTCTCCCTGCTTCTTTTAACCTAGAAAGCCTTTGCAACATTGATTGACTCCATTTCTTCACTGAGGCCCAACATTGACAGGTTTTGCTGATTTGGCTCCATCATGGACATCCCACACATCCTGTCTCATGAAACCAGCCCACACAGCCCCACGTATGCACTGTTAAAAATAAGCCTTCCAAAACAAAGGATGGAGGAATTACATTATCGACTCATCATTTTTGCACATGTAGGCTGTTCCTGTAATAAAGTCTTTGTATTTATTCAGTTGTATATCACCATCCATTACACCCATTGCACCCTTAACAGCAGTTGGCTTCATATTGTAATTTGTAGCACAGTTATGGAAGTAGAGATGAGCTACACTTTTTTGTGCGTTCCATGCTTCAGTTTGTTACGATTAGTTGTGATTGTTGGGAGACTTTGTTTTACCACATGCTGCGCAAAGCATCACTTTAGGAAGGGAAGGTCCATGCTTAAATGCTCAGAATTAACAAAAAGAAATTGTAAGTGATAGTAAAACAATAAATGCTAAAAAAAAATAGGAGTTTTTGGAGGCAAAAGCTTGTATGGCTACAGAAATACTCTCTGTCCGAGCATCAGGGGGCTTTAATTAACAGAAGCCTGCAGTCGATTCCCCTTCAACACCGACCCTGCCCCTGGCTTTTCCTGCTTTCCCAGAGCAGAGCAGTCATTGACTGTTTAGGGTCCATCTAGAAACAGGAAAACAGGGCATTGGATTTGTAGTGAGTGACGCTTAGAACATGGAGTGGCCGTGCATATCATTAGTGTGTGTTACTCTGTTGTACTTCAAGTACACTGACAGGTCTTAATCCATGATGTGATTTTTATCAAGCGGGACAAGTTTGCATGAAGTCACACTTATAAAACCACGTGTAGATGGGAGTAAACACCTCAGCAGGTCATTCATAAAACATTTTTAATACAGATACAGTTGGTTTATTTCAGCAATGACATGAGCAGCACACATAAACAGGTACTCTGATAAGAGTATGTGTAATCTAATAAAAATAAAAGGACCATGCGGTTTTCTGGAGGTTGTGACAGGAAAATCTGATAGCTCAGGTAGAGTGCGGGCTTTATCTAGAGAAGGGTTGCTTAAATACAAGCAAGTCTGCCTTATAAACCTGAAATAATGGCTGACAGATGTAGGGATATGTAGAAGAAGAACGCAAAACTTTATTTACTGTCAGTTCGAGCTGTAAGTTATTGCTGATGTGTCACATGCATTATTGAGGGTATCTCTTTCTCTGCATGCTGTGAGAAGCTGCAGGTGTTTATTAAAGTCAAAGGAAAGAATCAGACTCACAGGAAACTGTGAGGAACAAGGAGGTGCTGAACTATCCAGAGTTATATTCAGGGATGTATATTAAATGTAAGACAGAGGCATTATTCTGTCATGCTTCAGTTGCATTTTGACATTTCAATATGTCACTTAAGAGATACACAAAATACACAAAAGTTAATGTTTGATGTTGCTGAGCTCTGTGTGCGCACATTGGTGAGTGAAGACACTACGAGGTGTTTTTCTCTTTGTATTATGGGCCGAACTCTGCAAATAGACCATATTGCCTGTATTAGACTACTGTGCTGATTGTTTCACCAATGGCCCATGCACTGTTACTTTAAAACTAAAGTATTAAGGACCAAAATTATGAGGGGCTTCACTCTTAAAATTCAGGGTGAGGACTCAGTGAAGAGCTACGAGAGAGCCAGAGCTTTGGCACCATGCTCACAGCTTTGAGCGAGCCACCCACAGCAATTACACACTCATTCTGCTAACAAATCCCCCTGGCATTGCAAATAAATTAACACTCCTAGCAGCAGCTATCACAAGCATTCTAGGCTCAGTGGAGTTAGAGATTAGAGTTGGAGGTTTTTTGGTTGTTTTTTGTGCTAAATGATGACCTAACAGCAGTAAGATGCATACTGTAATCCTTAGTACTGTATGATTAATTTAATAACTAATTAATTTGTTCATTTAATAGTACAAAGGTTTGGGCTAGCATAGACCAAGAAGAAATCTGGCCAATCACTAGTTGTGTTGACAGCTGTAAGGTAATAACTTAACTTGAGGTCTTCTTAATAGCTTTTCAACAGCGTCTTCAACAAGATTCAAAAGGATGCTTCTTGAACCGGAATGGGAATATGACCTCAGTAATGTTAGTCTGCCTTGTTAAATATCATTATTTAAAGCTTAAAATATCAGAATCTGTGCTTCCGATGTTTAAAAGCAATGTGACAGACTTTGAAGTTAATATTCTGGTTGGGATGTTCATGAACCAACTGTTAAATATGGTGATTAATTAAATAATACTGGCACTTAAACTCCAAGATAAGATAGAGGGGAAAAAGGGGGGCATAAAAAAAGGAAGAATATAATTTTTGTAAATATTTTTGGTGGAGCTGCATTGCAAATGACAAGCCTGTGGTTGCTGGCATTCATCAGATCATTGTTTTTTGCAGCAGCACATCATAGAAAGCTTGAAGTGCTGCTGTCGGTCTTGTGAGACGGCAAAAAAAATAACCACTTGTTTAATGTAAAAATAAGGTATGCTTGATGGAAATCTTACAGAGCGAAGTTCACCCACTAGACTCAGATTGTAGTGTATACCACCGTTTGAACCCAGTGTTCAAGCATGGTCAATTTCCTGTTTAGCTCACATTGGTGCACCTGGTTTGGTCAGTGAAACCAGGACACCTCAGGGAGATGCATTGGTTTCCATAGAGATGCAGGGACAGGAAAGGTGCAGCTTCCTCTGATAATTAACGCCGTCATACAGTATATCCTCTAAGTGGAGTGCAGAAGCGAGTATTCTGTTCTTCTCATCACCTAGGTTTCATTTCAGCCGGTGTCTTTGTTTGTTTCTCAGTATATATTTCTGCATCTCTCTCTGTGCTGTGCATGTGTGCTTTTTCAGTTTAATTCAGTTTAGATGGCGATCGCAACCTTTGGCCCTTCTACACATCACATGGTTGGAAAGTGATTGCGGTGCTATGGAAACAAAAGGCATCAGCTCTTGATCTCTGATCTGCTCTTTCATGCTTTACCAGTAACCCCAAAGATCAATAGCGTGTGGACATTGTTAAAAAAGGGTGGTGCCTCCATTCAGCCAACAGCTGATGGTCTGTTATCAATATGTGATTTTGGAGTTGCAGCTAAAGTGGATGTCAAAATCTTTTATTTAGCCCTCTGATGGTGGATCTAGCAGGGGGTTTCTGCCTAATGGTGCTGCTCCAGCTTTGCATTTGGACTTAAGGGGAAAAAAATGCATTTTTTGTGACACTGAGGATCTGTACTTGTGACTAACTTATAGTTTTGGAGAGAAAGGAATATTGGATATTTTTGATTGACAAACACTGATTTTTTTTTTTGTTCCACTTTGATGCATGCAACTTAATTTTCAAAAGTTGCTACTGTGACCACCAACTGTTTTTTTTTTGTCTCAAGAGTTAGTTTGGACTTGGGTGCTATTGCACAACCAACACAAAGAGGCAGTTACATCCAGACTCTTCAGGTCAGTAGACCAGGGAGAGCAACGGCATTCAAGAGTTGGATGAGCAGCGTGTCCCCTTGGAGAGAGGTGGATAGGAGGAGGTACCGACCGTGGAGATGACAGACATTGAGGGACAGGAGAACCAAGGAACCAAGAAGCACCATGGACCAGAACGACGTTGCAGCACCCAGAAGGGCTTTGGAACCCCAAAGCAACACCAGTTTGAACACCGCAGCTCATTTTCAATCGTGGACGGATTTGAGGACTTTGAAGAGTTTGTTTTGGATTTTGATGATTATGACTTGCTCGAGTCAATCCACAGCCAGCTGGGGTCACCTCTCGAGCCGATCCGTAAGTTGGGCATATTTTCTGTGGAGGTTTACAGCTCCTGGGTAGGATTTCATCAGTTCAAGTGATTCATATTTGACAGCAGCAACAGTTACGTCATGCTTCCGAATCTCTGATGTAAACACATCAGGGAATTCACATGGGCAAGCATTTTATTCTATTTTTACATGATTAATCAATGGACGGGAGCTCACTTGTTTCCACTGATCATTTAGCCTGCTGCTAGCTTGATTATTGGCAATGTAATTCATGGCCACACACTGAACAGAGTTGTCCATGGTATTGACCGAATTGACACAGTGCTCGACTGCTGCTGTTTCCTACTTTTCTATTGATTCAGTGGCACCCATTTGGCTTTGGGCTCAGCCACAGCTAGAGCGGAAAGACATTTCATTGACAAACATGAGTGGTTCTGCTTTTTTAATCCCTCTGTTGGCTTTGAAACATGGTGTATTAGTGCTGTAATGATGCTAAGTTCCAACACATGGATGAGAAATTTTTGGATCAGCCTGAGTGTAGGATAGAAGTTCAGCTAAAGTTAAAACGTTAGTTATGTTATAATGTGCATTTGTGGACTTCTTTTTACCTTTACCGAGGGAGATGAAAGCACTGGGGTTTATTTTTAGGGTAATAAAATACATTTAGTTCTTTATTACCTGTTTTAGCAGATCAGTCAAATTATGATTCCAAACAAAGTGATTCTTTTAGAAGGGGAAACCTTTAAACATGTTGATGGCAATAAGGTGTACGACACAAGCCATGATGTTTTTTCAACCCAAGGCCGGTATTTTCATGTGACAGTAAGCGACAGTGAAATTGCACAGCGAGAGAAAGCGAAAAGTAAACAGTCAGACAAAGCAGTGTTGGTGTCATAATAGATGGAAAAGGTTTATGCTTGGACTTTGAAAATGAGAAGTAACTTCATGTAACCTCTTGTATTGGTTCATTGAATGGCAGTTATCTTTTGATATCACTCCTGTTGCTATCAGGATTCCTTTCACCCATGAGGGTGGATTTCAAGAGCTGTTTTTTAGATTAACTTCATCTTAAGTGGCTGGTTTCCTTTGCTTTTTATAGGGGATGATGATGAATCTTCTAGACTGCACGTAGGTACAGTAAGACACCTGTTGCCATTACCTGTTTGTGATTACAACTGAAAATAGCTGTTCAATGGGCTGATAACGTTTGACGAGTAATTGTCCTCTCGCTTTATCAGACTAATTCTTTACCCCCATAAAATTGAATTCATTCTTCATCCCAAACCAATTCCTGAAATAAATTTGAATGATTGTCATTTATATCACTCTCAGCTGTTTGCCTTAGCCCTTTTGCCTTATGTTACCTTCAGCCCCCCCATGACCCCGTGTGTTGTATAACAATTTAAATCAGTGGACTGATGCATATTTTAGCGCTGCCGTCATGAATCTTAGCATTTTGAGCACTAGTATAGCCTCGTTGAGCGGCTGGTGTACAATAGTTTTACATTACAAAAGTTTTTTTGTTTTTTTTCCCCATTTGTCTGCTTCTCTTTGAAGAATGAATGTGTTTTAGAACATGTGTCATTATAAGGGAGCATCATTAGAAGGCATAGCACACATTTTCACTGATTATGCAGATGATACCCAATTTTATCTGTTCATAGAGGCATAAAAACCTAGATGACCTCCAATTTTCTGCTTCTAAATTCAAATAAAACTGAAGTTATTGTACTTGGCCCTAAAAATCTTAGAAATACAGTGTCTAACTTGATGCGTACTCTGGATGGAATTATCTTGGGCTCCAGTAACACTGTGAGGAATCTTGGAGTCATTGTTGACCAGGAATATGTCCTTCAGTGCGTATATCAAACAAGTATTTAGGACAGCTTTAGAAACATCCTGTCTCGGAGTGATGCTGAAAAAACTACTTCATGCATTCATTAATTGTAATCAGGATGTCCTAAAAACTCCCTGAAAAGCCTTCAATGGATCCAAAATGCTGCAGGAAGACTGCTGAATGGGACCAAGAAAGACAAAGTATATTTTGTCCATACTGGCTTCTCTTCATTGGCTCCCTGTTATATCTAGAATTGAATTTAAACTTGTAAAATACAATGTCCCAAATCATCATTCACCTTTTATCTTAAAGACTTCACCCCCCCTCCCTTAGTTATGCAGTAATAATAAGCCTAGGCTGCTGTGGGCTTCCCATGATTAGTGTTTCTTCTTACTCACCTTTTTCAGTTCTATGAATACCTTGTTGATTTCAGATGAGTCAGAGGAGAAACATTAGACTCCTTTGAGAAACTAAATATAACCACTCTTTACAACCAGTGCAGAAGAGCATCTTTGAACACACAATAGTTCAAACCTCGAGGCAGATGGGCTAAAGAAGCAGAGGGCGTTGAGTGAATATAAGTATTTACATTTATTAGATTAAGCTCTATGAGCAAGTGTGGTTCAGGTATCATTGGGCATCTAGGTCACAGTTTCTCTGCGAGTTTTGAAGGAGAAAGTCTGACATGGGTTCAACAAGTTCAAGAAGATGGATAGAGTGTCCTTTTCACCTACACTGGAATGCCCTTTCTTTGCCCTGCCCTGTGGTGAGAAAAAAACAGCTCATCCAGATCAGCTGAGGCAGTTCAAACAAGGCCAACCTTCAGAGGTTTTCGTCTGGGAGACTGTACAAAATAAAATATAGCTTAACTTCATTTTCATTTCCATTCTCTCTGTTTCCCCAAGGAAGGCATGACGCAGCAGGATGGAACACTAACAGCAGTTTGTGCACACACAAATGCTCAGCCTCCAGCTGCTCGGGGAGAAAAATTAAAAAAGACAGTGTTTACTCAGGAAGAAATTATTTTCATCCACTGGCCACTCTGGCTGGTCGGCAGCAGTACAGTGTACCATTACTGAGGCATACACAAACCCAATCCACCAACCTGTGTTTCTTTAGTTTTGAGTTGTAATGAATTGTAAATAGATTATGATAATCAGAACTTGAAATCATTTCTCTCTAAACATATTTCCACATATGTGGAAAAGCTATGTTAGCTTTATATTTCCATTCCCTTTATTCAAATTTAGGGACCACCCAATCTTCCTCATCTGTTGAATGGAGAGTTGTTCCCAAGGCTGCCTCATTATCCAAAATTCAATAACATATGATTGGCAGGTGGAGGAAATTGAATTTGAATGTAGTTTTTATGAACTGACAAATGTTTGTGCATAAAACCTCCTCTTCTGTAACAATTTCCTGTTCCACACAATACTGTGTAGTCTTTGCCTTATGTTGGATGAAAAGCTAAACAGACCTACAGATTTCTGACGGTCCAGTATGGAGTACATTTTTTAATAAAAGGACACTCGATGTGTTAACAGTCTAAAAAAAAAAAAGCAGTTCAGGCTATCGCTTACTAAATGTACATATTCAGGTTGTTTACTAATAATCCAGACATCATGACTTAGCAGCTCTTGACCTCTTACTTTCTGATTCGACCAGGTCACAGATTTGAGGATAACCCCGGGGTGCGTCGGCACCTGGTGAAGAAGTCGTCCCGATGTCACGTGAGCCGAACCAGCAACAGTTCTACGCCGCTGTCGAGCCTGAAGAAGAAGAAGAGGGCTGCGGAAAAGAAAACTCACGAGGTTTGCAGCGCAGTGACAGCCATGTTTTGTTTTGCTTATATTATTAATCACATGCAGCAGCATGGCTGGTGATCTTTTCACCGTGTCAGAGTATTTTTTTTTTTTTTTTTGTGCGTCAGCATGACAAAATGTGGTCCTGGAGACATATACTGTTGCAGGGACGCAGTCAGATTTGAATACTTTTACACATGTGCTGGGGCTCACAGCCTCCTAATACTTGTTTCTATGGCTGTGAGTCTTTAAACAGATTTTATTATGATAGCATCATAAAGAAATTTCTTTGTTTCATGAGTGAGCTTTCTTTGACTAGCTTGCTTTGTTACAAATTCTGTCCTTTAAAACGGTGTTAAATAGTTTTGTGTTGGCACAGTAGCAGAGATAAACAATGCCAACAACTGAGATTGTTACTGATGTTTTTGCTGTGAAATAAAGGTGGTGCAGGGAATATGTCTCCTTAAGAAAATGTGTCCTTCAGCTGCTAAGTGATCCAAAAGCTGCTAGCAAGTTACAAAAGGAGACACTGTACAATGGCTTTAGTTTTTTTGCCACTAACAACTCCCTGCTGCTGTCCAAAACCTTAGAGCGATTATAAGAGATGGATGTAGCTTCTGTGTCTGAAACGATCATTTAATATATAAGTGCCTTTAACCTGTGTTATTTGTAGTGGCCAGCAGGGGGCATCTCCTCTAGCTACATAATGAAACTAATTTGTATAGAAGTCAATGGGAAAATAGCCCTCGTCTGACCTGTGACCTTAGTAGACACCTTCCTTGCGAGTTTATGGTTTCAAGTCTTGCTGAATAAAACATGATGTTCTTTTTGTAAATAATGGTCTTCATTACAGTCAAAAAAGAAATTCAATCCAGGCATCTTCGGTTTACAAGTTGCTATCTCTGTTGTGTTTTAGTTTCTCAGTCAGACTGGTTCCTCGATGAAAAAGCCGGTGCTTCTAGAATGACCTTTGCTAAGCAATAAAGCAATATGTTATGTGACGATGGCTTCATCCATTTACAGTCTGTGTTTGAAAAAAGGTTGATGAGTGGATTGAGAAATAACCAACATGCAGATATAAACTGCAGGCAGACGAACCAAAACCTAAAAGCTTGAAAACGTAAAAATAGATCAGCAATGCTCAGGGGAATTGCAGAGTTGGGGGATAATTTTGTGTATGCTTTTTCCCTTTCTCACACACAATCCTCGTTAGTATTAGTATAAGTATTGAGCACTAGAGCTTTAATTACAGGTCCCAAGTGTAGTCTTACTGTAGCTTAAGCACAAAGTGCATATTTGTTTCTTCTGAGTTTGACAGTCAAAAACAAAAATTGTGTTGCTCTGAGGAAAAAAGTCATGCTTTTTAAAAATGTAACAGATTGTCCCTCCAGACCACTTTATTCTTCTTAGTTCTGTCCAAAGACAGCTAGTACACGATGCACACGGCCTCTCTCTTAGCCGGTTGAGTATGCTGTGTGTACTGTCTGTCTTCAATCATTATTTTATTCTTTCTCTGTGTATGTTTTGGTAAACAAACTGTATTGAAGATAGAAACTTGGAAAAGAAGTTAGGGGGATTTTTTACAGCTTTAAATGCGTTCCAAGGAACTTGATCATGGATTATAAACAATGTGATAGACATGTTTTTCCCCACTGAGTTACACCCTCATAACGCAGTTGTCAAACATATTCCAAAAGTAATCTTAGACAGGTACGTGTAACGGGTCAAGCGTGTGCTTTAGCGCTTATGTTTCTGTCCTGTTTTATCTCCAGTTGTTTGTGGAGCTGAACGAGCTGATTGTGGAGAAGGACCATGAAATGCGATGGAAGGAGCGCGCTCGCTGGATCAAGTTCGAGGAGGATGTGGAAGATGAGACGGACCGCTGGGGCAAACCTCATGTGGCCTCACTGTCCTTCCGCAGCTTGCTGGAGCTTCGCCGCACCATCACACATGGTAAAATGCTCCTGCGTGTGTCCAGCAAGTCATACGGTTTATCGTATGCGTATCTCAAATGAAATTCGCAAAGATAACTGTGCTATGCAGAAAACCACAAATTGTTTTTCTTTTTTTTTTGCTTTGTTTCAAGCTAGTTCCTTGAAACAGTTTCTTCTCCTTAAGACTGAATAAAGTTGTAGCAGCGACTTGTTTGGGTTGACCTTTCTTCTCTAGGTGCAATCCTATTGGACCTCGATCAGACCTCTCTGCCCGGCATCGCCCACCTGGTCGTGGAGACGATGATCATTTCCGATCAGATCAGAGCCGAGGATAGGCCCAACGTTCTTCGGGCCCTGCTTCTCAAACACAGGTCAGTAACCAGGCCGACACTAGCATTAGGCTGTGCCTGATTGAATGCATCTCCATTTCATAACATCATGTCCTGCGGTGGAAAACGGTGAAGAACCGCAGTACAAGGAGAAGATGTTTCAAGTTCATGGAAAAGAGATGAAAAATAAAAGGCAGAAATTCATCTGCGAGGCTTTTTTTCTTTGCCACTGATGAAATCCTGAGACACTGTCCATCAGAGATGCAGAGAGCATGAGCGAGACAGAGAAAGTGAGCAGTGGCGGTGAAGCGAGCTAGAAAGTGAATGAAGTGAGGGAGGGAGCGGCAGCGGTGGAAGCAGGGCAGTGAATCACAGAAATAAAAGTGATTGTTTTCCCCGATTGGTTTGCAGCAGTTTAATTATAATCTAATTAAAATGCTAACGCCACCTTCGATTTTTGTAACACAGGGTGTCATCCTGCGCGCGCTGCTGCTGCTTTGTGTTTGTGTGCGTGTGCGTGCACCAGCTCTGACAGAAAAAAGAGACGAACAAAAGATGTGACTTGATGTGTATGTTTTTCCAAAACCTTCTCACTCTGTTAGAGGACGCAGAAGAAAAGAAGACAATTCTGAACAAACCATTTAGCTTTCTTAAAATATTCAAAAGGAGTCTGGCTAAGGCTGTTTTTGACTTTGTGCCTGCGCCTGAGTAAAGATCATATTAACATGTAACACACTCATGTTAAGAAAAGGTTGTTTAAGTGTTCTTTATACATTTGGATTTACAGCAGCTTAATGAGAATGTGCTTCCTTAACGTGTTTATCTTTGGATCTTTGAGAAAAAAAGCTTCCTGTTTATGCCTCGACTCCTGTTTCATGAGAGATGCCCTAAAATCAGTGCGATTTAGTTGGTTCTTTACCCATGTATTAACCAACCTGTCAATTTAGGGTACTGTGGATGCAGCTTTGTTTACATTCTGACCCTGGATTGTAGGTTTGGTAGTATGAAGAATTAGATCCGAGCCTTCCTGCTCATTAATCATTATCCCACAGAGGAGAGAAAAAAAATTCAACTCAGGGGAACTGAGCTGGGAATTTCCAAAAAGTGACATTTAACAAGACTTGGCTCATCAACTGGTGTACTTCCCCCGGGTTGACTGAACTGCAAATGTCGAGACTGGGCTGTATCTGTACTGAGTGTTAAAGCCTGTGCTGTTAGACTAAGCGTTTGAGTCTTCATTGTGTGGTCTCTGCCTTTGTTAAGACTGGTGCTGAGTCCTACGCGCTGAGAGTGAAAAGGAGAGTGCAAAATGTGTATGTCCCCAAAATCCACTTTATAAATCCAGGCTTATTTCATTCCTAAAAAACTATATGTGTTTTCATTTCAAATGTGTCCTGTTTCTTTCTAGCTGGCTCAGCTGTTGTTTGAGTCGAGGAGTTTTCAGCGCTAGTTTTCTGCATTAGTAAGTCTAAGCCAGCCACTGCTGGATCGATGGTGTAGTTGGAAATTATTGGGTGTGATGCTGTTAAGCCAGCGGAAGTGTATATGAGTAAATATGGGAAGGTGGTGGTAATCATAGGACACCAGAACTTGCTTTTAGTTGTCATAATCCGAATTCAAAAAAGTAATATTTAACTATATATTCACAAAACACCTGAGGCTATAGTTACTTACATCCTGTGCCCAACTCGAACAAATAAAAGCATGTAATTGTGACTCCAACGCTCCCCGATAGTTGCCACTCATTGATTTGCCCTGGCATTGACACGCCAGCTAAACTGAGATGATACACATGGCCAATCGAATAGTGCTCTATAACACAGCGCATTACATTTTTCAGTTGCATAACTACAGACGGGAAACAAGTCGAGTAAATGTTGGCTAAATTACCAGAGGAAAGACGAGCCCTGCCTGTCAGTGGTATATCAAACGTTGCCATCTTACTCACAAAGCCTCCAATTAATATTAATAGAAAAGACTCTAAATTCTGTTCTGCAGCTCATGACATTTAAAGTCCACGGATGAAGTCTGCTAACTCAAGTGCTCCTGTGACTTTTCCTTCGGCACGGCCGTTATGTAAAATGATGCTTTAGTACTTAGGTGGAAGTAGTATAGAAAATAAGACCAGCAAGGCAAGTGCTGCCTTGTTCCAGGACAACTTTTGAACTTGGAGTGAGACCGTTTTGTCAACTAGTGTTCACAAGGTCAGGAATAAATTTTTCCTCACACCTATTATTGGTATACTTTACAAGGAGCTCAGAATGTCCCTTTTTCTCCTGACTGTGTGGAACCTCAATCCTGCAAGATTCCCCTTTTTTTTTAAGGCAGAATGGTACAGCCTGGATTTGAAGAAGAACAATCTTGCCTGGATAATGGTGTGGTGACCTTGGTTAGAACCGTGGACTATAGCGAAAAATAAAATATCATAAATGTAACTGTGGCAACATTTACTGTTTTTCGCTCGTGTGCAAGGGACATATTTTGCACACATGCTCAGAAAGTGCCACAGCAGATGCACTCAGAAGAAGCAGGCCAGTTGACATTCTTAGCAGCGGGCCTTCGTGCGTTCGTTCCATATTTCACTGCCTTTTCACATAAATCCCCAGCATGTCACTGGCTGCTTCCACAGGGAAAAGAACACTCCGTCATTAGAGTCATCGCTAGGCTAAAAGATCAGATTTATGACGTGGAATAAAAACACACTGAGGTGCTGCTAGGATTTAGCTCATCGCTTACTCAGACCACTTTAAGGATCCTTTGGAAACGTTTTGTGTGCAATTCACTTCAGTGTCACACTTTGTTCTTTTGTCTTGGGGCGCTGTCTCTTCCAATTTGAGCGCAGTCTTATTGGACCATGTGGGCCTAATGAGTGAGGTGATGTCACCAGTGGACTGAACAGTGATGTAATGAAACTTGGCCAGTTTGACATGCTAAAAACTCGTCTTTAAAAGGGGTGACATGTGCTTAACATCACATGCAAAGAAAGCAGAGAAAATAAGGGCTACAAAGGTCAGTCTCTGGCTCTTTTATTGATACCGTAATGCAAATATCACATTAATGTGTCAACTCAGATTTTCCTGAAACCACTTTCTGATTAGCTCGACCTGCAAAGTGGTTTAAATTTGGAAAGATTTTGCTGATGACTTTTCTCAAATTTATGAGCTTCCATTGCAGCTGCATGAGGTAAAGATGGTCAACACATTAAATGAACAAAAGATGGATTAGGTGAATAAGGAACACAGCTGTTTTGAGCATTTCTAAAATCCAGGTAATTCTACAGCCCACTTAAAAATGATTAAGCTGTCCTTAGCATTAGGCAATTGAGCATGGATATTTTTGGCCTTGAAACCAGGAGTTATAAAATAATAGTAAAAGCAGCTGAACCTTCTGGAGGCTTTGAGTTAAGATTATATTTCTGATTCTTACCTTTGAAAAACTGCTTAAAGAAGCACCCGCTGAAATTTCAGGTCTTGTGAAAGTTCACGTAGATATTTATTAATGTCACTGGCTTCAGCCAGTGAAAAATGTTGGCATTTACAAGACTGGACTGGCACCAAATTTGGTTCAGACTATTTTTGCTGTTCTCATTCCCCTGCAAGACTTGAAAGAAAGATTTGGTATCACCAGTCAGTGGCTGTCTCCAGCTACGAGCAAACTCGGGCAGTTTACACTTCATTTGGATTTTGGAGGTGTCCAAATTATGTCCAAAGTGTTAATAATTTGGCTGCAGTAATGCGGAGGGGTTCGTGCTCTGCTTCAGTATGTCACAGGTTCCCTCAATTAACTGTAGCTTCCCATTGGCAGCAGCACTCATGCAGCCCCAAACAATGACATCCCACCACCATGCTTGTCTTTGTACTCCTCACCTGGTTGCCGCCACACATTCTTGACACCATCTGAACCAAATAAGTTTATCTTGGTCTCATCAGACCACAGGTAATCCATGTCCTTAGTCTGCTTGTCTTCAGCAAACTGTTTGCGGGCGTTCTAGTGCATTATCTTTAGAGGAGGCTTCCTTCTGGGATGATAGCCATGTGATGCAGTGTGCGGCGTATGGTCTGAGCACCCTTCACGCCTTCAACGTCTGCAGCAATGCTGGCAGCACTCATACATCTATTTTCAAAAGACGACCTCTGGATTTGACGCTGAGCACGTGCACTCAACTCAACTTCTGTATGATCTTGACCACTGTGCTGCAGCTCGGTTTCAGGGTGTTGGGTATATTCTTATAGCCTAGGCCATCTTTATGTAGAGTAACAATTCTTTTTTTCAGATCCTCAGAGAATTCTTTGCCATGATGTGCCAGTGACCAGTATGAGAGAGTGTGAGAGCAATATCACTGTCATACAATAAATTCAACACACCTGTTCCTCATTTGCACCTGAGACCTTGTAAAACTAACATGTCACATGACACCAGATAGAGAAAATGGCTAATTGGGCACAATTTGGACATTTTCACTTAGGGGTGTACTTTTTGTATTTAGAGGGGACAGCAAATTTACACTCTTTTACAAGTTGTACACTGACTACTTTACATTGTATCAAAGTGTCATATCTTCAATGTTGTCCCATGAAAAGATATAATAAAATATATACAAAAATGTGAGGGGTGTACTGACTTTTGTGAGATCCTGTAGTTCTGGGCTCAGGCACTAACAACTGCAGCTGGCATCTCAAAATGAGAGTGTGTATGACAGTTTGATAACTTTGGTGAGCTCTTAGCCCTTTTTATAGCTCTCACATGAGATTGACTTTGGAATTCAAATGAAATGAGTGGACAGGTGTTGATTGCTTCCACCATCATTAGGATCTGCTCTTCTGCTTCACTGTGACCCTAATCTCCTTCACAACCCTGGTTGTGCTTTTCTGCTAATTTGCAAAAGCCTCCATGTTAAGACGCTCATTGCTGTTTAATATTGTGACGTTAACTTTAATTACATTAACATTGTTTGCAGTTTAGTGAAAGTGTCACTGCACTCATACTGCAGGCATAGCTGTAAAAAAAAACAACAACAACTTTTTATACTTTGTATTTTTTTTGCAGCCATCTAAGCGACCACAAAAATCGTTTTCATCGCCACCACTCATCCAGCAGTCTTCATGGCAGCTACAACCACAACCACGTCCACGACACCAACCAGCCATTGGTGTCTGAAGAGCACGATGAGGCCAACGAACACAAAGGACCTGTGTACGATCCCAAACAAGATGTTTTCGTTAGCTTGTTTGTAAGTTTTCTCTCTCTTTTTAATGCGATGCACGTTTGTCAGTGTCTCCGTAGTTAACGTCATTTACACAGCTCATTTGATTTTTAAGAGGCTCCTGACAGAGATCTGAGAAATATGGGGTCTAGGCGATGAAACACTGTGACGTCGTTGAAACAGTGCAGGCAGACAGCGCGTAAAATTTGTTCTACCAAAGCCAAAGTTAGTGATTAAGTAGCTCTGACAAGATCCCACTGGGGTAATTGGACTCAGCTATCTAAGTGGACAGAGTTTAAAGGGACGCTGAGCTGTCTTGTTTTAGTTTATGGTTTGCATTAAGTCCTAAGAATCACCAGTGAGCACAGATTTTAAACGTGGTTACACAAATTCCCCATGTGAGGCCCGTGGCTCTCACTTTGGCCTTTGAAATGCTTCTTAACAAGGTCAGAGGTCATGTAGGTAGTTGTTGAAGTCGGAGAACGCAGGCCTCCCTGCGCCACATGTGTTGAGTTAAGTTCTTAGTCAGCCTACAGGTGCTTCTGGTTAAAGCATCTTGATATATTAGCTGTGAAAACGTAATGTTCCCCCTCAGCTTAAAATGTTGGCAAATTTAAACCAGCCTATTAAAAAAATATTCTTCAGGCATAAAAAATGGTTTGAAATGAGATGTGACTGTTGATACCTACATTCCCACAAATGTAAGAATAATTTCACATTATTAGCGCAGTTCTCTGTTATATCACATCACCCTGGCTAGCCAGTAATGTGGGTAATCTTTGTACTGCTCTTCCTCCAAGAAATCTCTCCACCCTCTGCCGGAGACTCATCCAGCCACAGCCA
>VOQK01003602.1:13985-28640 GCA_015052645.1 Benitochromis conjunctus | reverse complement strand
CTTATCGTGATAAATTACAATAAAGCCTATGAGACTGTAAATAAATTACAACCATGTCTTAAAATCCAGTCTTAATGGCTTTGCAGTTTAAAATTTTCCCGAGTGAATTTCTTAAAAAAAAAGAAAGAGAAAATCCAGCCCTCATGCACGTTTAAATCATATGATTAGATGCTGAATTTTCCACTAGATGGAGCCAAAAACGTGATTTGTGCACCTCTGGGTATCTCTGTCTGTGCTGTAATTTCCTGGTTTCTAACCCACTGACCAATAAGTGTGTGTTTCTTCAGGTGAAGACATGGCGCATGAACATGTTTACCATCATCCAGCTGGCATGCATAGTGGCTCTGTGGGTAGTGAAGTCTACTGCGGCCTCCCTGGCATTCCCCTTCGTCCTCATCATGACGGTGCCGCTGCGACGCCTCATCCTCTCCAGGATCTTCGAGGAGCGTGAGCTCCAGGCGGTAGGTTTGGGTAGCAGAGGCGTTCCGAGAATGTTTGCCACAATCATTCGATCCCACATAGCCTCAAGATACTTATTGTATACAGCAAATGTAAGATTCAGTGGACGTTGCCATGTTTTTATATCGGTCTAATACTGACGTTTAGTGCTTGAAACAAACTTGACCCCTGACAGTTCCGATGATGATGATGATTTTTTCCCCCCTGTGATCATGGACAGCTTTCTCATCCAAATAATTTCATGACATACGCAGATATTGCTTTTTGCTCTTGGGTTTCATGTTTTCTTGGACAGATCCGCCTAAACCCATACATGTCATCACTGTCAAATTAAAACCTCCCACTTCCTAAATGTCAACTTTTTAAGAGCAAGAAAATAAGCTTATTCTTAACATGACCACTCTTTGTGATGTGTTCATCCAAAGTTCTCATGAACCCTCAGCGCTGCACAATTGCCCCAAACCACCTAAAGGACTGGCAAAAGTTGAAAATTGCCAAAGCTGAACCTCCTTGACGTCAAATCCTCCTCTCCCTCGAACCTTCACCCTCGTATGAACTGCATAATAAATGTTCCCGTTTCACATTCTTTGCTTTGCTTTTCTGTACTATAGACAATTGGTAAACCAAAGAAAGTCAAAGGAGAAAAATGGCCTTGTAGCTCTGGTTTGTCTCATGTGCACATTAGTGGATGAAATAATGTGAACCTGTGGGAAAGTCATTGCTGGAAAACTGATGATCCATGTATGGGAAAAGCATTTTTTTTCCCCAAATAATTTTGTTCTAAAATATTTTGGTTACAAAAACCTACTAAGTACATAATTTGGACCTTTGTTAGTAAAGACTGACACATACCATCAATGATTTACTACAATAATTCCATAAAATAAAACCTCAATCCCCAAAAACTGGGGACGGTTTGTAAAATGTAAATAAAAACAGAATGCAGTGATTTGCAGATCTCATAAATCCATATTTTCTTCACAGGAGAATATAATATACATTTTTCTGTATTGCTATCTTTTCTTGGTTCAAGAAAAATACTCGCTCAGTTTGAATCTGACACATCTCAGAAACGTTGGGACAAAGGCAACAAAAGACTGGGAAAGTAAGTGGCACTAAAAAGAAACAGCTGGAGGAACATTTTGCAAGTAATTAGGTTAACTGGCAACTGGTCGGGTACATGACTGGATAAAAGGGAATTGTGGAACACTCTCAGAATAATATTCCTCAGTGTAAAATTGTGAAGCCATAAGCAAACATGATCCAGAAACGTGCTTCGCTGGGCCAGAGCTCATTTACAATGGACTGAGGCAAAGTGGGAAACTGTTCTGTGGTCAGACAAATCAAGATTTGAAATTCATTTTGGACATAGACGCCCCATCTTCTGGACTAAAGTGGAGAGAGAACCTCTGGCTTGTTATCAGTGCTTGTTATCAGTTCAAAAGCCTGCATTTCCGATTCTAGGGGGATGTATGAGTGCCTTAGCTTGCACATCTGGAAATGTACCATAGGGTATATACAGCTTATAGAGCAACTACACTCCCATCCAGACAATGGCTTTTTGGGAAGACCTTGCATATTTCAGCAATACAACAAAGCAGGCTCAGGACTGTTAAGCAGCTCGAATCCTCTATCAGAAAAGAATGACTTTTCCAAAAGTCCAGCAGCTGCTCTCCTGAGTTCATTTACAGACTGATGTAAAAAGAAGAGGAGACGCTACAAAGTGGTAAACATGGCCTTGTCCCAATTTTCTCGAGATATGTTGCTGCCATCAAATTCAAAATGACCGTATGACCTTAAAATCGTACATTGTCTCAATTTAAACATTTGGTATTTTTTTCTGTTTTCTATTATTCACAAAATATGGATTTATGAGATTTTCAAATCATTGCATTCTCAATGTAGTTAAAATGACAGCATTCAGCATTTTTTTGGAACTGGGGATTGTAATGGTGTCAAGAATGTTCTTCTTGTTACATTTTCCAGTAACGAGCTATAACTCAGTTGTAAACTGTATATAAAGAAAAGCAGACCTTTTGGAAATGTCTTACTTTGGTCTATATGTTAAACATAATTTGAAAGGCTGGATCTCTGATGCTATGGGGGTGCATTCCAAAGTTGGCTAATGCAGATTAGCACAGAAAATTAGATGACATCACTGTAGTCTGCAAGATTTGGTGACTTTTAAACAGTCAAGCTAGCTTTTTCCATCTGTTTTCGTCTTTATGTTTAAGTTAGGTTAAGCTGCTGCCAGTTGCTAGGTGAACTTGCTAAAAAGTCATTAATAGCTGAGCAGCGGTTAAAACTTGAACAAGTTATACACAAACTAGAAACTTTCAGAATAAAAGTTGTGCCTCACCACTGCAGCCAACAATTTTATAAAGATGCAGCTTTTATTTTGAAGGTTAATGTTTTCTGTTTCCAGTTTGTGTCACACTTTTCCTAATTCATGGCTAGCAGAACAGGTAGCGGCAGCAAATGGCATCAACCTTCAGCAACCACTCGCCAAGTGGCCAGGGAATACATGACTGGCTGGTCTCTTGGGCTCTGTGCTAAGACCTTAGCTAGCAATTAGATTCAAGGTTCTTTATTTGTCACATGCATAGTTATACGAGTACAACACGCAGTGAAATGAAATGTGTCTCGAAACGCTCCTTGACTGCACAAAGAGAGGACATTACATGCAGTGAATAAGTGAATTAAATCAAATTAAATAAAGCAATCTGGAAATTTTACATTGAAAATCTGAAAATAGCAGCCTATTTTTATCAGGCATTGATCTTAGAGGCACAAATTGCTGTTAATGTATGTATATAATCAACACAGTACTGCTCAGTCAAAGTGCATGCATTACTGTATTTGAATTATGAATTAACGATGATGGTCTCAGTGTGCTAGTTTATTCCACAGCAGAGTTTAAATTGGCAGCACTAAACTGTGCTTAATTTGTCCAGAGTGAACATTAAATAAAAATAACCAAAGATATTTCAATTCTTTGCAGCTGGATTGTGATGAAGATTCGCCCAACTTTGGTGAAGACGGACGAGATGAGTACAATGAGATCCACATGCTTGTATAAATTTAAGCTGGAACCAGCTAAAAGGATCACCTCCACCCTGCAGGTCTGACCAATCGGAGGAAGCAAATCTTGGAAACCTCATTGTCTCTGGATAGCAAGAGGAGCTTCTGTAATGGTGTTTGTAAAATATACAGAATCTATAGCAGGATATGCACTTTTTACCTTTATTTAATTCAGTTTTTTTTTTTTAAAGCACACCTAGTGTTAGATCTTTGTGGTGGTGTTGATGTCTTAACTTCCCTGACAGAAATGGCTCTGAATGCATCCCTCAAGTGGACTATACAAATCTAGCAACATGCATAACTTACGTGAACTATTTTTACCTGATGTCTCCCTTTAATTAGTCTGCAGGTTCTGGGCATAAGTGCAATGATAATGGGGACCTTTAGGACTGCAGCAGGCTTGATTAATTTCAGGCTAATTTTGGCACTGAACTGTGAGAAAGGAAAAATTTGCTTTAATGAGCAGAGGATTTCAATCAAACTTTATAATTTTTCAGATGAACTTTCTCTAAATGTAAAGTCTTCAGTGGGTTTTACTGCCTCTGTTGTTAAACCGCCTTTTCCTTTGTATTGCTTTCTTTGTCTATAAGTTGATATGGTGTGCAAACGAGGAGTTAAGTCAGTCCCTTTCCTTTCTGTACAGACTTGTTGGAAAAAAGGTCATTTTTCTCTCTGCCAACCCAGCTCCCTGGCACAAGTTCTCCTCCCTAAATGTAGTCTCCCTTGAAGCCAAAATCCCCTAGAGACTGTGCCTCTTTATGGGCTGCCACTGTACTTTTTTAAGGTGATTAATGCCCTCCACTGATCCCATTATTATGACCTTGGATGTATAAGTAAATAGCTCACATGGTCTAAACCTATTTTTCTACTTTGTTGTATCTATTTATTTTGTGCCCTCTTGGATTTAACGCTATACCATATTCTTAGTGGTATTTAGATTTCGGATAGCTTAAGCTACTATTAGAGAGTTAGTGTAAAATATAAAGAACATTGTGTAGAGTGACACGTGAAAAACAGGAAAATGTGTATCTGTCAGTTGTTTGCGAGATTTGGTATATTTTTTAAGAGAATAACGCACTTGGCCAACACAGACACAATAGTACTGCGAATGTTGGTGAGCATTTGAACATTTGCAGGATGCATGAATGTTGCGTTGTACAGAAAGACTGTGAGCTTGGAATTGTAATTTACCATCTGCTTTTAGAGTTATCCTGTGTTGCAACCAACAGCGGCTACTTCATTAGGTACACCTATTCATCTGCTTGTTAATGGAAACCTAATCTGTCAATCGTACTGCAGCGACTCAATGTATGTATGCATATAGACATAGTCAAGACGACTTCAGAATGGGGAAGAAATGTGACAAGGTTGTTGTCTGGTGTGTGTATTTCAGAAAATGCTGATTTGCCGAGGCTTTAACAACAAAACTATCTCGAGGGTTTATACTGAATGGTCTGAAAAACACCATTCAGTTCTCTTTCTGGGTGAAAATGCATTGTTGATGCCAGAGGTCAGAGAAGAACGGCCATTCTGCTTTGAGCTGATAGGATGGCAGCAGTAACTCAAATAAATGCAACCATTGCAACCAAGGTATGCAGAAGAACATCTTTGAATGAACAACATATTGAACCTTGAATCAGATGAGCTACAGCAGCAGAAGACCACACTGTATGTCATTTTTGCTGGCTGTTTCCTGCAGGATGCATGCCAGGTCATAAAGCTCAAATGCCCTCCACCAGATCTCAAAAGGGGGTCCAACCCAGTACTGCCTAAGGTGTACCTCATGAAGTGTTGTTTTGACATATGCACATTTTCAGAAGCATTACTTCTGCCACACAGAAACACATAACAGCTGCTGTACATAAAACAACAAAAAAGCCCAAACCAATTTATTCATTAGTGTTAGAAATTAGTGTTATTTTAATATATTTGGATAAATGGCCCATTTACGATCAACAATTAAAAAGCTTGGGAATTGAAATGAAGAAGCCTCACATTTAGATGTTTTGAGGATATTTATTGTCTGGTTCACCAAACATTAGGATTATAAAGTTTATCCATATTGATTTAAAACAGACGGGAGTTGCTGAATGCAACAAAACAGCAAGCACGTTTGGTTCTGGTCTTTTTCCGTGTTTGCATTCGGTGGCTCTCTTGCTTTTATCAGTGACACACTCAGGAAGCGTCAGCTGAGTCCTGCGGGTTCTAACCGGGTGGATATCTGCAGAAAGTCACACAAACGCAGTTGTCTGCTGTTTTTTCTAACAATATAATGGCACACTCTTTGATCGCATTTAATGAAAGTGGAAAAGAACAGCAGAGATGATTGAACCCAAACCCAAATCCCTCACTCTGGGGGCTGCTGGGCAAAAACGTTAATTCAACATGAAAGTCTGTTTCTTTGCACTGTTACTACCAAAAAGTATTTACTGCTAACATTTAGTCTATGAACCTTTTAAAAGAAAACAGTGCATAGTAAGATAGGAGAGCGAGGGACTTCTTGGCATGCTGAAGAGGTTTCTATAAATTGCTGGCAAAAAAGGCCTAAACCCCACTATAAACATACTTTAAATGGTCAGCAATGTACTGTAATTCATGCACATTAAAAAAAAACTGTATATCTTATTTCACATAACCATGACCTACATTATGAGCCATGCAAGGATTCAGTCTCAGGGGAAACTGACCTTTGATCTGTAAATATTGTTCCCCAGCCTTTAGTTTGTTGCCTCTTTGTGTAAATAAAGCGGTCAAGGCAATCCAGCGCTTGCTATGTAAAAATCTATGGCTTACAGTCCCAGCTTTTATGTTGTACAATGAAGGAAAAAGAGGTCAAGTGCAGAGAATTGTGTGTTTACTCCGGTGAAGTGACATAGAAGTTTAACGGTAAATGAATCTCTTTTTTTCCGCCCAGATTGTTCTCTGTAGGCCTGCACTTGAAGCTCCACTTTGATGTGACGCGTACACCTGCTGCAGTCTGTATTTAATTCTGCAGCTCCCCGAGTTAATGAGTAACACAATGTGCTTTGAATTAGCACTCTGTAGCAGTTTCATTTAAAATGGGCTGCGTTATTAATGGACCTTTTCAACCATGTGTTTATGTTTCAGGAGTTTACAGAGACTGGAATGGCAAACTGAGGGCAGAGACAGTGAGGTATTTTCTTCATTATACCCACCCCAACCATATTCGTGACATTATTGAATGTTTGCCTCCGACTGAGTGTGTTTTTAGGGGCAGGAACTTGATTTATGGAAGTTCACTAATGACAAAACTATGAGTGGCCGCCATGTTAGAAAGCACACTGCCAAATAATTTTGCAAAAACATTGAAAAAAAATGTTTTTGTTGTTTTGTTTTTTAGCTCTTCATTTTTTGTGACATTTCTTTATTTGTTTGTAACCTCGAATTATTTAAATACTCAAAAGTGTTTTAATATTGTGTTGATTTAAAAAGTGTAGATAAATTCTAGTAAGCAAGCACTAATTCTCCCTCTTATTTTCAGTCTTATAGACAATTTTTTCAGTTTGTATTTATCTTATTTACAAGGAAGGCAGTTCATTTGAAATAACCTGGACTATCTTCCACTGTAGTTGTCACCTTTGAAGCTGTACATGCTAGTTGTAGTTTGTGAGTCAAAAAGAAATTTAGCAAGCAACATTTGGATGGTAGTGTGGCATAAACAATGTGAAATCATGGCTCCACGGTTGAGGCTGCTGGTAGTGTAATGAGCATGTTTAAACACCGCAGCCAACCTAAGACTTGTTGTCCATCTCTTTATGACCCCAATGTCCCCATCTTCTGCTGGGTTCTTCCAGCAGGCTAACACACCGTGTCACAAAGCTCATGGTATCTTAAATTAGAGTTCAACAGTCACCAGCTATCACTCCAATAGAGCACCTTTGGGATGCAGTGGAATGGGAGATGGTAGATGTGCAGCAAACAAGTCTGCAGGAACTGTGCAATGCTATGCCAGCATGTCAGTCTGAACCGAAGAAATGTTTCTACCACCTTACCGAATCTGTGCAATGAAGGATCAGCCCAGCTCTTAAGGCAAAATGGGGTCCAACCTGTTATTAGCAAGTTGTACCTAATAAAGTGACTAGTAAGCGTATAATTTTATTAAAAAAAAAATTAAAAAAAATGATTTGCCATTATTTAACTTCCATACAAAAAAGTGCAGACTAATGTTAGTTGTACGCACAACACTAAGTGCAATACTATGAGAGACTAAGAGTAGACACTGTACAGCCAGCTGTGAGTGGCTGAGAACATGAGAATCAAGAAGGGGGGAAAGATTTTATTTTTGAGATTAAAGTAAAATGCCTTGTTGACGCCATTAATAACTAAATATGCAGTGAAAGCTTTGATAGTTCGTTTTTTAGCAAAGTTGTTGTTTGTCAACAATGCTGTGCTGATTCAACCTGTGATGGTAAAAGAGGCTCAGAGGTGTATGCCCGATACAAGTGTGTGTGACACAAGCTGCTGTGTCTGTAGAGCCTAAAAAGAACCAGCACACAGTCGTACCAAATCATCTTTTCAGTATTTACACAAGAGAAAAAGTGGAAATGTGGGTATTATTAAGATAAGAAAAGGTGTGGCGCTGCCTCTTGGTCCTGTCTGGTGTTAGATGTCAGAACACACGAGATGAAAAGAAAAGTCGTTCTGGTCTTTATGACCCTGAAAGAAATTCTGTCATGTCAACGTTCTCACGTCACCTCATTTCGTCGCCTTATACCTCCATGGTAGCACGCCAGGCCACCCACCCAATTGTAAGACTTGGCTTTGTTATTTTTGAACCAAAGCTAATCTAATGTCATCGCTTTGGGCAAAGATGTCTGGCAAGCTTGGATTTTTAGCATATGGAATAGGGTGCTAATAGGTTTGACCATATATAACTACAAGATTAACTACTACAAGAAAACGAAGTAATACTGATATTTACAGAAGTATAGTGGCTGCTGGAGGAATGCCATTCATTTTTTCTCTTCTGTCTTTGGTCTTTGCTATCATATTTTCCTCATCTCCTGCTGTAAATTGAATACTATCTTCAGTATTATCCTTTTTTAATTTTCCTTTTTGTGGATAGTATTTTTTTATTCATAGAACAGGTTTTATTTAGGAGTTCAGTTCAGTGAGAAACATCTATGATTTTTACGACTATGCCACTTGTTTATGCTAAAGTCACACTAGGGAAAACAAAAATGAACAAAACTATTGTGACTTTGTAGAGTCGTGTTGCAGGACTGACCAGGTCTGCAAACACTCACAGTCAGTTGCATTCTTCAAAGCAACTTTAGTGAGTCCGGTGACAAAAGAGCACTAAGACAGAGTCAGTTTGCTATGGAATGGGGTTAGGTTGGCAAATATAGGCAATCTGTTTGTCATAACATTACAGTTAATGATGATAATTGACATAAATCATAAATCTGTCACTTCTACATACACAGAAAATCGCATTTAAAAATAAAATCACATGAACTCACATTCAAAGTCCAGCCAGGACCTCAAAGATTTAAAACAGAAAGTTATCCATGATGTAGGACGTGGTTTTACCTGTGCAAAGTGACACAGGCACTCTGCAACCTTGTTTTTATAGGGGAATATAATCAGGATACAAGCTGCTGGCAACCACTTGAGTCGAGTCCCGTATTGCAAAGAGGTGTCGCAGTCGAGTTGCACTCATTGGTGCAGACTGACTCTTTCTGTGCTTACAAATTACACAGTGATTATTTGAAAACCTTTGCCAGTCTGTCTGATAGCGATTACAGTCAGTCCCAGTCCCACCATGAGTATTTAGTTACACGTTGCCTCCACTTGGCAACCATGTTCAATTGCCTTCCAATTGAAAGTGGTTGCTCAACAAATAATAACAAAGGTCAATCAAATGGATCAATATGGCAAGGCCTTGATGGTCCATTTGGTAAAATAAATCCGTTGAGCATCTTTCTTGGCCTTCAGAGAATAATTCTGATAGCTAAAGATCCAAAAGGGACAGGCAAAAAAAAAAAAAGAAAGTGATTGCCCAGAGGTTGAGGGCGTCGCCCACTCAACCTCTGGGTGACCTGTTGGTCGGCACAAGTAGTTGCACTTGGTCTCTGACTGCAACAAAATTCAATGAATACACTGTGCAACCACCGTGTTTTTCAAAGTGAAAGGACTGTTTTTCCTCTAGTGTGGCTGATCTACAAAAGACAAAACTACTATACGTTTCTCCCAGCACTGTGTAAGCTGCATAAAGCAAGGTTATAATAAGATCCAGACCAAAGAACTCTACAACACACAACAGCTAGTGTGTTGGCGTCTCATGATCAATGGGTCAGCAGTTAATTGGGACTCCCTGTTATTCACAAGGTGTGTTTTTGGTGCCAACATTGCCTGCTGACAAATAATGGTCCCGTTTTAGAGACCCGCATTAGCAAATTGGAGAGATGGCACTGGAAGATATGATGCTAATGCTCTTTTTCAATCATGAAATTAAAAACTCAGCCATGTAGAAGCCTTTTCTGTTGCTTACGTATGGACGTTAGAGTTAGGCGCTATAAGTGACTTGGTTAGCTTTACCTGCACGTTTGGGAACAAGGAGTTTGAAGTGGCACGTATTTTATTAACCCAGTGCATCAGGTCACAAATACCAAAAAACACCTTGTGCATAAATGAGTCTTATTAGACATAATATATCACTAATTGTCACTCCTGGGTCTGAACAGTCTGTGGTTTACCCACCGGTTCTTGAGAAAACTCCCCTTTGGCTTAAATTCAACTCTTGCTTTCTGTTTTTTGCTGAGCAACTGATCCTCAGTGAGATTAAGAGAGCTAGCACCCTTTGCAGATTACAAGGAACCCTAAAATTATTCAAGTATTGAAATCCCAAAAAACGCTTAATGGATCTTTACATTGTTTTACTGACACAGTTTTCTGCATGAGCTCTGCACAACAGTCCTTTTATGTAGTAACTGGATGAAAAAAATAATTAAATGTAGTATGTTTGCATTTGTAGACTGAAACTTAGGTCATGTGAATACTTTAATAGCAGGTCTGTCTTGCTATGGCTATAAAGAGGTTTTCAAAAAACTGTAAAGCATTATTTTTTGTCTGAAATAAATATTTATTATGTGTTTCAAATACAAATGGAATTGTTCTTTTTTTCTGTCAACATAAAACGATTACAGTATAAACCAGATTACTCCCGCCATACATAAGACAGAATAATGGAAGTGAAGGACATTCATTAGGTAAGTGCTCAGTGTGTTTTCATTTTACACACTGTATAATGTGATAAATATATACTGTATATTTACCAAAACTCAATGTCCACGAGTCACACAGAAATACAGTGTTTGACCTTTGAAGAGAAAAATCACTACAACAATAAAAAGGTTACATTTTCATGGATTTCAGCCAGTTATGTTCATATTTGTTTATGGAGGGTAATGTTTAAAAAAAAAATCTTGTTTTTAAAATAGTAAAATATCTCCTTTAATTTGACAGTTGGATGACCAAATCCTAAAATCCTGTACTCCTCAAGACTGCCTGTGTGTTTACCTCGGGACGGCTTCCAGCATAAGTCTGGCTCACTCTATGCAGGTCATAATGATGATTTATAAAAAAGAAAAAACATTGTAAAAACAAAATTTTTAGTGAAAAAAATAAAAACTGTACAAGTGCAGAGGCAGCAAGAGTGTATTTTGTAAAGTTCTGACGCGTCTCATGAAAGCATTTGTCATAAAGGACCTGACCTGTAGTGGGTGCTCTGGTGTGCTGACACTATGATAGCCACATACCACCACTATGATGGTGACTGGAGATTAGGTGAGTCACTAGATGTTGCTCTCTATGGCATTCTTCTTCTCTGAATATTAAATTCAAGGCTGTAAGTGTTGTTGTTTTGACAAAAGTGAGGACATACAAGTGGTCAGAGGAGGAGTTCCTGAGAGAGAGATCAGAAAATAGCCGGAGTGCTGGAATTAGTCCAGAGGTGCACAGGGGTCCCGAAGGGGGACGGGGGAAATTTAAAACAAGTGAGATTTTTGCTTTGTTCCACCAAACGTGACCTTTGGAGGATTTACAGTCATTGTTGCTCAATGTATGACATCCCTTTATAAGCTCCCCCGCAATCTGTCTGCTTAGATTAATAAATTTAGGTCCAAAAGACTCACTACAGTTGTCCTCTCCGTTACTGTCTTTCAGATCATGAAGTTCTTTATGAACAGCCCAAGATACTTATCCAGCCAAACTTAGGTAGTCAGATGCTTTCACTAATGCACTGAAATAGAAAATGTATTTTCTGATTTATGTAAAATGATTGTTTATTAGCTTGAAGTGTCTTCTTGGAGTTTGAATTTCCTGAATCTCTGCATCAGAGGTAGTAAGCACAGTTAGCACTGTCAGAACACTGGCTGAAAAATATTTACATTTTTCCCCTGGGGGCAATGTGAACACACAGAAGAGGCAGGAAAAGTGTGACAATAATACTCGGTGCTATTAACATGATGAGAGTGAAGAGTGGGGGGTCATGGATGTGTCCACAGAGCGAAAAGTACGTCTGGTGGACCTCCAAGTAAATCTCATCTACCAAAAATCCATAACCCCCACACCAAGTTTTCTTAGCCCAGTCGTCCACACATGTCATCAATTTGTTGTAGTTGCTGCAGAGAAAGAGAGCGAGGCAAAGGAGAAAGACAAGGTGACTCAAAATTACTCAGGCAGTCAAGAATTTCACTTGTAACATTTTTAGGGGGTGTGAAATATGTACAGCATGAATCTGTAGGCTAAGTTTCCACATTAGCACATTCAGCATTCTTCATACATGTAGCTTTAAAGACTTGGGCCTTTGTCCCACAGCCCCAAAGACTGCTCGGTGAATCCTTGGAAACCACAGGTCACTAGGGGAAAAAGTTATATTCCACAACTGCAGATTGCTGCGGTCGCCTGTAGCTTTCATAAAAGACACTAACTTTTCATAAAAAAGGTTCACTGCTGCTCAGTAGTTGGTAAGTATTTGCACACAAGTCTGTGTCTTCCATGCAAACGGCAGACAATGGCAACAATCTGCTAGTGACCGAAGTAATCACAGGGAAGTTTTTGGTGCAGTAGCATCGTTGCATCCATTTTCACCTAGCAACTGGCAGCAACCACTCGCTACTGGTTGAGGAATACACATTGTGGTTGTCAGAGGGTCAATGATCAGTCTCTCCACCTGGGTGACTGAGGCCTTAACATTTCAGCTTCCTGTTTCTCCTTTAACTAACAGTATTGCCAGGCAACAGAGCTGTTGTGTGTGTTCTATTGACCACAACACAACCAAGTGTCTGCAAACTGACCTTCATTTCATGGGCTCACTAAGTCCTATTAATAAATTAATAGACCAAGTAAGCATGAATTATTTATTCAGCATCATGAGGTGCTTGGACAGACCAAACCCTCTTTCAGCATCCACCCTTAATGTATTTTAAATGGGTCATTATCACATGTTCATTTATCGTTAGGGGAAAAATCAGCTATAAGACACCAAAATAGCCTTGTAGCCGGCTATAAACACTGTTTATTTCATGCAAATGCACTTTTAAAATATCCTGATGCCAGTGAAATGTAGAGTGCACTGGTTCAAAAAATGGGAACCTATGACTGCTGAGGAGGATGTAGCGTGAACAAAAACAGCAGATGAATAGAAGTTTTTGCCTCAGTTCAGCTGGCATGATCATAGATCCATGTCACACAGTTGCATTGCACTTATAGGCGCCTTGTTCAGAATGTGACCGCGCAAAGCCAAAAACATCAACAGCCTGAGTGTCTTCAAGATTTTTATAAATGGAGAAATCACCCGCTGATGTTTAGGCAGCAGCTTACATTTCAAGTTTAAGTATTAATTTGTCACGTCCTCAGGGCAGAGAAGCAACCGTAGCCTCTCTAAACAAACATAAATCTCGCAACCAGATGTCAGTGCAAAATTTTAGTGTGGAAAACATCCACAGAGGCTCAATTGAACCTGACAGCTAGAAGCCTGATCAACAAGCAAGGCTCCTCGTGACGATGGACACTCCACCCTAACACACCATTTAAACTCTATGGTACTTCATCCTCCAAATCATGCTGACAGTAAAATATGGATCATTACGGTCATAATTAAAGTCCACTGCCATCCACTCGAGGTAGCACGGCAAAAGCTAAAGTCTCCAGAAACAACTGCTGTCTGGAAATATGAGCTCGGGAGCAATGGTCTCACATGTTTTCATTAAAACACGAGTAATTAAAACTTCAACCGGCATCAAATGTAACGAGTAGACGGGAAAGCATCTGATTTTCCCATGACTAAAGGTTATTATACATCTTTACTGAAAAGGCAGTAAAAAGAAGTGTCTGTATTTCATTGTAGAGTTCAGTGAGTGAAAACACAGGAAGGCTGGATCCTTATCCAGCCTTCCTGTGTTTTCACTCACTGAACTCTGCGATGTTGAGCTCAGCACAGGACTCATACATTAATGTTTGTTTAATCACACACCACTCATTCAAGTCTTGGAAACTCATGGGAACCACTCGTCCAGTTAAATAAAACTCATTTGTCTCTCTTATATAAACACACAGGAAAAAAACAACAACTTTACATTAGCTAAAAAAAAAAGAAAAGAGCCTAACATTTACCTTCTAACCATAGGCCACGGGCACATGTTCTGATAGTCACTTGTCGTCATGCTTTTGTTGAAGTCTGACAGGCAGTTGTCAACGTTGATGTCAAACAGGTCCTCGTTGCATGGTGGAAGGACGGCTTCTACAGTGATTGTTGGAGAAAATGAGCATTGTTGACTAAATTCAGGATAGCTTATACTAATGTTATAAAGACCATTGTTTGCCTGTTCATTTTGGTTTTTTGTAATAAATTGGATTCATATTAGCTTTCAGTTAAATGTTATGAAGGGTTCTTGTGAATTAGAAGATGTATCAGGCCTGGATATGTTATACTTCCACAATTTGACAACATAAAGGTAAAAATTTTCCTTGTTATTAATCCCTGGCTCTCTTCCACAGCATGTCTTTTATCCTGTCTTCCTTCTCTCACCCCAACCGGTTGCAGCAGATGGCCGCCCCTCCCTGAGCCTGGTTCTGCCAGAAGTTTCTTCC
>VOQK01003602.1:0-10191 GCA_015052645.1 Benitochromis conjunctus | reverse complement strand
AAAATGATTTATAAATACCAGTCTGTTTACAAAGATATTGTTGTATCATATAACCGACGATATAAAAATGACATTGGCAGCTAATTTTGTGCTGCATTTGCTCTCAGAACCTTTGCAATGCATGGTGCTCTAGACTCTAGAAACCCTTATAAATCAAAAAATTGTTAAATGCATGATTAATAGGATTCAATAAATGTGGTACAAAAATAAAACAGAAAAGTGTTTAATAAATCTTCAATGTACTGCATAATTAGGTCATGAAAAGTTGTTCTCATAATATCAGATGATGGCCACCACTCCACCCCTTCATTCCAAAAGTATTATTTACAATATAACCATCATATTTTGAAGTGAAATATCAATATTCTGTCAATAATGAGCATAAATGATGGTAATTTTGTAAATAATACTTTTGGAATGAAGGGGTGGAGTGGTGGCCATCATCTGATGTTTTGAGAACAACTTTCCATGACCTAATTATTGACAGAATTTATTTAGATACTATTTGAGTAGAGTTTTGTTATCAGGCTACCAGATGAGTATTCAGCTGTAGGGCAAATCATTTACCTCCTCCTGGAGCGTGATTTTTGCAATTCTGCTCTGGTTGCTCATGAGAGAATGCTCTAAATCTCATCAAGGGTCAGGCATAGGTGGCGCCAGTGACCACCTTTCTCTTGGAAGGAGGCAGCTAGCAGGCATGGCTAATCTTGCCCCATGGAGCGACTTACCCCGGTCTCTCCCACTTCTCCCAGGACTGCCTGGGGAATGTAACAATGCCCCGAAACAGAGTCCACTAAATCCAAAGGATCAACTGCCAGCATCCCAGTGCCCGACACCATGCGACACTCTCAGAGATCTTGGGTCCGGTCCATGACCTGAAGAACTCAGAGATGTTATGGCAGCATACAAAGCCCCGACACATTAATATTTTAATGTTTTGGTTGATGAAAATTTGCAGCACATAAAAACATCATTAAAAGTGATGCTAACATGTTTAACTTTGCTAGAATAATTGTAAAAGGAGTTACGATTGTAGGATTTTATTGTCAGTACTGGAGCAAAAGTGTATGAGTGCCTATTATGCAGTGACACATGACGTAATGGTGGCTTAACACACTGTCATGTGTGGAGCGTGTGTTGCACCTCTTGGAGACGGGGCACGGGAAATTTCTCGCCTATGACATGAGGAAGATATTTCCTCTTCTTTGATTGACCCGAGGATGCTTGTCAGGGCTTCCAGGCCTGCAGCGCAGCTCCAGCGTGACGTCAGTGTCACTCCTTGTGTAACATGCTTCAACTTAGCTGGTCTGGGTGTATGAAGTAATGTCTGTCAGAGCCATCTATCCTCATTTATGTTTCTTGACTGGAACAAAGCATTCACTGTCGAACCAATGGTTGACAGAAACGCTACTGGCCCTTCAAATAGATCATGTAATTCTAGAGATAAGATACAATATATCAAACTGAAATATTTTGGTGTCTAGGTTACAGAAAGTCTAATGTCACTACGTCATCAAAGCTCAAATGTAAAACGCATTTGAGCTTCATATTAATACTAAGATTGGTAATAAAATAGTTTGGCTTTTGATTAAAGCCACAAAGTGTGGAACAGGTTTTGCTTTAGAGCCCCTCTGAGGTGATGTAACAGAACCTTCATGGCAAACAATGCAGGGAATTACTCTGAAACCCTGATGAGAACATTTCCAATTTTCTGGCCTGAATTATGCATGAAGAGGGACAACCACACCCCACTTGCGTTACAAGAGTCTTGCATTTTCTTGCTCACCCACGTGATGCAGCATGGTGGCGAGAGGAACATGTGTCACTAAACAGCTGGTATATCAAATATTATATGTTTGAAATTGCCAGCCGCTGTGTCCAAGTACATTTTAGTACTGATATTTTCGGATTAATTTTAAAGCACGTGTGAGCCCCAAACTAACAAATATCTTAGAGCTGCACATCCCTGATGTGAATCTACACACACCATCCAAAGGTGCTCTGTTGCATGGAGGCAAACTCATTGTCATGTTCAAGAAACCAGTTTGAGATGATTTGAGCTTTGGTGCATTATCCTGGAAGCAGGATCTCTGGGGTTTAACTGATGCTGGTACTAAGAGAAGATATCCTACACTTCACTGCACATCAGTCTGAACTCTTGATAAAAGGCAAAGTCGATCCATGTTTTTATCTTGTTTACATCAATTCTGCCCTGCCATCCAAATATTGCAAAAGAAACTGAGACTATTCAGACCAGGCAACGTTTTTCTCCTGTTCAATTTTAGTGAGGCAGTGTGAACTGTAGCCTCAGTTTCCTGTTCTTAGCTGACCAAAGTGGCGCCCGGTGTGGTCTCCTGCTGTTATTTGAGTTACTGCTGCCTTCCTATCTCCTTTGATTTCTGGCAACAACATGTCAATTCAGCCAGAGAAGTACAGCTCAGTTGTGTTTTCTCTTTTTCAGAGCATTCTCTAAAAATGTAAAATATGGTTGTGTTTGAAATTCCCAGCAGATTGACAGTTTCTGAAATACTCTGACTGGCCTGTCTGGCCACATTAAAGTCGCTTAAATCACCTTAAATGTCTTAAACATGTCTACACGCCTAAATACACCCAGTTGCTTCCACCTGATATTTGCATTAACACAGAGCTGAATGGATGTAACAGTGATCGATAAGTTTATAACAACTATGTGGCTGTAGCTCAGGAGCAGGTCATCTTACCGGATGACCTAACTGGAGGATCAGTGGTTTGGTCCGTGTACGTTGGCGTGCTGGTGGGGAAGATATTATTGCCCCCAGTGGAGCCATCCGATGTACGTGTGACAGGCGAAAAACAACACAAAATAAATCATGAATGAATATGTGTGTCAGTAGGTGTAAATGGGGACTCTACAGTGTGCCTTGTAGGGTTTGTTTACTATTATAACTCTTTGAATTCATCCAATAAAATAAGATTCACGTTTGTTTAAAAGTAAATGTTAAGTGATAACAGAATAGCAAAATGCTAAACAGGTCTTTAATGTTGCATTTTATGGTACAATATTTCTCCTACAGCACTTCCCATTTGGATGATGACATCCTTTTCATTGTCTGCAACTCATCACATTCCCTCACATACAGCTTTCAAAGCAAGTTAACACAAATACCAGTTAGTCACAGAACCTTAAAAATATATATAAGACTCTTGGTTATGTACATAACAAATGTGTGGAAAAAGTGTTTTGTCAGCTTCTGTCTCCTGAACCTCCCACCTCTCTCATCATCACTCTGCTCCTGGGTTTATCTGTGAAAACATTTTCCACTCCGTTTCATGAGAGACGCTATCCAAACAGCACGTGCGCCGTCTTTAAAAGACGCACAGCGTTAACTAAACCGTGTCTACCTGCTGTGTACTCTGTTTGCTCTGTAAACTGTTCCTGAAATGGAAATGTTTTCTTACGACCACTCCTCAGTGCGATGATATTCTGTGTGTACGCGCTGCTTAGCAACTCTGAATGAATGGGCGACGGCTGAACAATGTCGGGACGTCTAATTTTACGCTTAAGCGGAACAACCTGATATTGCGGCGCTGAGAGATATTTTAACTGGGCTCCTGAAAGATCCATCTCTCAAAGAGTCGTTTAGTTGAGACAAATGGAACGTCACAGAAGGCGGTCACATTTTCCAGAGTAAGTTATTTCCCTCAGTCATGGATATAATTCAAAGGAGAGAATTGAAAAGGAGGCTGATATTTAGGAGGATACTGATAGAAAACTATACACAAGAGGCTGATGAGAATGCCGAATTTAGAATTAATCTGTGAAAAAGAAAATATAAAAATCCAGCAGAATCTGTCTGTATTAATATTCTGCACATAAATCTGTAGAAGCAACACACACACACACACACACACACGCACACCTACATCATCTCAAGTGAAGGTTTATGAAATAAATGACTATCAGCAATGTTCTCTGTGGGTTTGGAGAAGCAGGCTCAGTAGCAGATCTGTGGAGCAGATTATTATTTGATTACTCCAGAGAGCACCAAATAGGCCAGGAGCAAAAGCCAGGATTCTGTCCAACCTTAATTTTATCAAACAGTGGCTGCGCATGAAGATCTGGGATTGATTATGAATCCAGTGTCCAGCGGTCACCTTAATCAGTGTGTAATTAAAGGCATGGCGTCACAGTCATGCCTGTGAATACCTGGCTCTGACCGGTGTGGTGCTACAATTGCACTCATAGTTTTACTGCAAGTTTACTTTAATACTGCATTTTTAGATTATGCAATCAGCAGCTTAAATCACTACGTGTTGTGAAAAGGAATCATATAACACATCATTTTCACCTGAATCTGCAATTCTTTGTAGTCCTACAGGGCATTTCGCTGGCTTCCAGCCAACTGCGTTAGTTTTTGCAGCCCTGTTATTTGCTTCTCACACCAACCTCATTTCCAAGCACGGGGTGGATATTTTCTGTGGAAAAAAGATCTAAAAACCACCTGTATGTTACACCCTCAGCACCATCTGCTGGGGGTGTAAAAAGGAAGGGGACTATATTTTGGTGCTTTTCAGTATCCTAACTTGCCTCCTTGTTTGCTTCACTTGCATCTCTTCCCACAGAAAGTTATAATTGGAGGGAGTGATGTGGACACCCTTATACATTCAGATAAATTGATTAACATAGCTAATTTGTTGTAATATGTCCGTTTTGGTTGTAATTACCATATATTGATATTCTAATTTGTTCAACTGATCACTCAGTGTGATGTTACATTACAGTGAGTCAGCTTTGCCGCTTGCTTCTTACTTTAAAAATAAAAAATGGCGATGGTCAAAATGTTCAATTGGACTTCAGCCTTTGGGTGGAGCTCTGGAGTCTGTAAGACAGCAAGATGAGTTTACCTCCTCCCTAACCTGTGTAGTTTCTGTTTGAAGGGTCTGATTTCTGGCTGAAGAAAGAGCTCTTTTATGAACCTGCGCTTGCCATTTGCCCCTTTTAATATGAATTTGTGGGCGGAGACGCAAAATAAAAAGGGTGGCCCCTACTGATACTGTCCAATACTCAGTAATCACAAGTAGGACTCAAAGGTTTGTGTACATAAAAGATAGCTTTAGCAGTCTAAGAGCCTTAAAGCTGCGTGTGTGTTTTTTTTTCCTTTTTCTAGCAGTCAGCAGGGGTCGACCTCTGTAGTTGCTGAAAGAAGTCCCGTTGAAGTCTATACTTAGACAATCCTTTCCTTCCCTCACTAACATGGCGGTAATTGTTTAAATTATAGTTCCCATTAAAATGCAAAGAAAAAAAGCAGGATACACTTTAAAGCGAGATTATCTTGTCAGTTGCAGTTCATGAGAGTAGGATGTCCCTCGACTTCATGGTCAAAAACATTCAAAACATTCAGCTCAAAGCTGATGTTGTGGACCAGTGGTTGGTGTCATACTGACTGTGTTCACTTTAGCTATGTACCTCTAGTTTTTTGACCATGCATGGAAAAAGGTTATCTACAAGATAAAAGTGCAGGCATGCCATATACAGACAGACAGAATTCTAATTAAAACAGTCCTTTGAGTAATTCCCCAGTAGATGTCAGCAGGCCTGCTTTCTGCCCTGACGACATACACACAATGAAAATAATTCAAGCTTTACTGTGTGCAGGTAAAATGATTGAGCTACTGTGGGGGAAAAAAGAGCACTTTTGGCTCCTTAGTCTTCCCTTTAACTGAGTGCTAACTGACATGCAGCAAATGAGGGAGCCAAATCACAGAAAGAGCATTCACTTTAACATTTCCCAGGAAACATCTGGTTGGACTTTGTTAGTAAGGATATGTAGATGGTGCAATTGGAGTGAAATGGAAAAACAAAAATGTTGACTATCTTCCTCTCTGGTAATCTTGTCCTGAATGACATTATATCACTTGAAAGCAACAGTTTTGGTTTCTGAACCTTCCATCAACAATTGATACTCAGTCACTCCAGGTTTGACATTTTGATACTTTCACAAATAGGACTTTTTTCTCCTCAGCCAGTTGGTAATATGAGAGCAGATAGGACCCTGTCAGCGGCACCACAGTGTTTACCCAAACGTAGAGGACTGTCAGAGGATCCAGAGGTTCATGGTGTAGGGTCATTTTACCTTTAGTGGTCACTAACAAACCTAGCAAGCGTTATAATGGGCATGTACTTCTTATACGGGTTGCTTTTTGCATACATTGGGCTGCCTGGACTCTTACGTGGAGATTTAGCTTTCCGATGCCCAAGCTGTACCGCAGAGGATATGATGGCATGTAGCAAAGTCGATCCACTGTGTACAGAGATCGTGAGGGAGCCAGGTTGTGGCTGCTGTCCGGTGTGTGCCCGGCAGGTGGGAGAGCTCTGCGGGGTTTATCTGCCGAGGTGCTCCACCGGTCTGAGGTGCTACCCAAGTATGGACGCCGACTTCCCTTTACAGCAGCTCATTCAGGGCTTGGGACGATGTGGACAAAGAATAGATCTGGATGTCTGGGAACATTTGAACCCGCCGGGGTATGGTAAGTTTTATGAAAAAAACTGCTGCAAAGTAGCAGAATAAAGAAAGAGCATTAACCTCCTAAGGCCTGAACTCTTTTATGGCCTGTATTTTTAATTTGTCTTTGCTATTTGGGCTGATTGTTTTTACATTCATCAGGTCCCAAAGAATTAAATTTTTGTACATTTTAACTTAATTATCTAACAGAAAATCTGTGGAACAGACCATCTCAGCAATTTGTCCTTTGGTGAGGTACACTCAGTGTTTTATCTGTTAAATGTTTCTGTGTTCAACCGTATAGTTAATGAATGCAGCTCATTAACCAAATTTGCTAGCTTTGCCTGATAGCGCCATCGTCTAAATATCTTCACTTCTTCCTCCAATAAGCCAACATAGTGGGAGCCAAAGTATTGCTGAGACTTCAAAATGCAGAATCCAAAACTAAAGGCTAAGATCAAGTCAAGTGTGATGTCACATCCATCTTTTAAATACAGTACATGATATATTGTTTTTTATTGAGGGGTCAAAACCTGTGATTAAGGGTACAGGGAAGGTCACCACATATCGTCTTTAAAGAGTTAAGTGTGTAACTCTGATGATCCCTCTAAAACACAATTACTCATCATGTAGCTTTGACAATGAAAATAACTAAGTACTCATGAATCCAGACCAGTCTTCTTCTGTATCTGTCATGTTGGAGGGAGGACCTAAAAGCAGACTCGTACAGACAGTACTGGAGATAACAAAAAGCAGGTAGTTTATTTAGGCTGGGAGAAAAACAAAAGGAGACTCAGACTTTACTAACCAAACTGGACTAAGCTAAACACTAAGACTGAAACCTGGAAAGACACATGGCGGGTGGTGAACTGACATTCCAGTGAGGGACAAAAGGGGAACTGACACAAAATATACACATGGGGGTGATTAGGGAAAGTGGAGGCACATGGGAAACACAGGAGGGACAAATCAGGCATCACGAGACAGGGGAAGTGAAGCTGAACACAATGCACATGAGATGAGGGACTGTCAAAATAAAACAGGAAGTAGCACGCACACCAAGACTCAGACAAGGACACGCAGGCTTGACACTAAGACAGGGATAAACAAACAGACTGGGGGTGACAAAGGATGAAACACAAAGGAGAAGAACATGGAGACAAAGCACAGAGACATGGCAGGGACACGTGAGAGAGAGGGTGAGAGACATGACATACAGGAGGGGACGCCAAGGTAGAAAACACAGAAACCAGACCTGATAACCCTAAAATAACTTGAAAATAAACCAGAGATCTCTAATAATGTTGCAGGGAAATTACAGGGATTACCAAACTCTACCATTTCTAGTCACATGAACTAAACAAGAAAACAAAACAATATAAAATCCAGGTAATATGGTCACTTCTCAAAATAAAAAAAAAATGAATATAACAAGATTCAAAGGTCCAAAACACAGAGCAGTGTCTTCATTTCCTAGGAGTGGAAATCTAATTAATTATGATGTTGTATCACCTACGTCTGCATCGCCACAGCTTAAACTGACACAATGCTATATATGATGGTCTGTGTAGATTTGTTTTGTACATCCAAAGGTTTGTATTGAGACTTCTGCTGTATTCTCTTTTACCTGAGCATGAAGTTAAAACAGAGAGGGAAAAGCTTCACTGAGAATTTGCACAGAGTCGAGACTACAATTTCACTGCAGAACTCTTTTAATGTCAGAAAAACCACCATCTACATCAAACATATTTGTTTGATCCCAAAAGAAACAACCCAGAAATCCTGCTGGGACAGAGTGATGTTAAGCTTTGCTATCCCACATTACGGTTATTAGGGACAAAGGGTCACTATTGATTCCTGAAAATGAATGTTGACATATGCAATGTGTTTGGCAGGCAGTGGCAGACCCACATCTGTGACTGCAAACAAGCAGTATCCCTCCAATGAACTCTAACATGTCTGTAACCCACGTAGCCTCAAAGCTCTCATATTGGGAATGCATTATTTTGATGTAGGATATTGTATTAAGGAGGAAATTTAATACACATTGAAACTTTTAAGACTAGCATTCAATCATGAAAGTCTCAGTGTCAGTTGTGAGCATCAATATCAGTTTGTTATTGGAAAAGAGTTCCTCTGAAGAAGAGGGTGTGACCTATTTATATAAACTGCTTATATATATATATTTATTTGTTTACCTCACGTCTCATGGCTACAGACTTAAATGGGAGGGGATAATGAAAACAAACCCATTTCCAGTCCTGTAATTTTATCTGAGCGCAATGCACTCGGGATGGGCTCTATGCTGTGATTTATCATCTTTGGCGTTCACATCAGTGAAATACAAATGAGCATTGTTTTATAGGGCAGGTTGCATTCTGTTGAGCTTGACTTTTCAAGCATGGCAGCTATTGAATGTCAACATCTGTCTCCCTTTGTTCACTTCAACATCCACATTGCAGGATCTTTCCTGCAGTTAACGAAGTTTACACTCTTACTTTTCAGTTCAACACTTTAAAAAAAAAAAGCTTTTTAGGAAAGTGTGCTTATTTGATATGATCCTGGGTTCAAATGGGTCCTTTGGGTCACTGAAACGAGCATCACATCAGCCTGAGTAAACAGTCCTGAGTTCATAACCTCCTTGAGCTTTGCTGTGACTTGGTGCTTCGAGCAGACAAACATCTGTGTATAAATATGTAAAATGTGTTGGCTGGGGACAAGATTTTTGAGTTTCCCAGTTTCAATTTGTTGTCCAAGTAGTACTGATTAATCAACTGAGCACTTTGGTTGCACACAGGTTGGCGCTCCCTGTGAGATGGGAGCATGCTTGCCAAAGTGTTGTCTTTTTATGAACTTTTCTAAATGGATAGACAGTAACCAGTGCATGGAACGGGAAGTCTTGGCCAAGATATCCTGTACTACACTGTGGAAGCCCTGGAAGTCCATTCCAGGGCGTCAACTCGTGCCGTTTTGTCAAAGCCACTGGGATGGCTTATTTAGGAAGAGTTTGTTCTTTGTCCTTATAATCTCCATGACAAACTGGGTTATAGCATTGGTGAGAGGAACTTTTCCCTCCAAAGTCTTCATTTTTTAAAGTTCAGAAAATTGCACAGGGGCATGTTTTAACCAACACCACAATCCCTTTCTAAATCAAACCACCGTATATCTTCCATTAGTAGCCCGGGCGCTTATTCAAAAAATTATCTGGCCGGCCCGGTATTTAAAAGAGACCGGCGGTTATTGGAGACCGGCTCTTATTCCCTTCTCAGACGGAATTGTCGCGGAAGTGAGAGGGAAAGAGGACCCAGGCGTGGTTTTTAGACTGAGGTGAAAAGACAGTGCGTTTACTTACAGTGCTCCAAAACGTATTCCAACAGTTCACAAATAATGCAGTTCCCAGTTGTGCTCCTCCTTTGCCCCCGAGTGTCTCCTTGTCTGTGGTAGCCCAGTGCACGAGTGGTGCTCCCCGAAACTTCTCTCCGCCCGACTCTCCAGGAGAGGACAGTAAAAGACCAGAAAATCACAGTTAGCAGGTTTGCTAGCCGACAGTTCCAGTGTTCAGTGTAATAATGCCACTTCGACGGTCGCCACATCCAGCTTAAATCCAGCTGGTCGTAGATGACGGCTGATTGGAAACAGCTGGCTGAGTGATGAGACTAGGGAGGACCGACTACAGCGCGGAGGGTTTTTTTTTTTTTTTGGAGCGGCA
>VOQK01003599.1:60690-71849 GCA_015052645.1 Benitochromis conjunctus | reverse complement strand
TTTATCAAATCCCACTGAGCAGTCCTTACCTTTCAATCTGACCTCTCTTCTTCCTCTCCTGTCCTGTGTGTCTTATCTTTCTGCATCTCTGAGAGAAGGTGGCTCTCTTTCTTTTCTCTCCCTGTGATATACAGCAGCTGGACCTTTAGCTAGCAACACACTGTGAGACAAACCCGAGCTTTTGTCGTATAGGGAAGAAAAAGAAGAAGGAAAAAGTAAATAAAATAAAATAAAAAGGGGGGGGGGGGTAGTTATAGTAGTAAATTAGCAAAGGTCAGAAATTAAATTAATAGAATACAAAAATACAAATGCCAGTGAGATCAAATGAAATCGTCTCTTATCGGAGTGATAAATAAAATCAATTTATCCCAGATTTGATAGAATTTGGCCTTTTGGTTTCTTAACTGGTAGGTCAATTTTTCCATCCTAAATATCTCTAAAACAATCCCGAACCAGTCATCAAGGGTTGGTTGAATAGGACTTAACCATCTTCTAGTAATGTTTTTTTTACTTGCCGCCAATAATAAATGTGACAGCTTTATCTCACTCCCATATTCCAGAAAAGGAACCAAACCCAAATATAGATCCTTGAGATCTAAGGGTATTAACGTGTTAAAAACTGCATTTAAGGTGGCTTGAACGCCCAGCCAGAAATCTTTTAACCTGGGACAATCCCAGAAGACATGAAAGCGATTAGCTATAGTTGAGCCACATTGTCTCCAACATGGCATATGAGCGCCTTTATATTTCTCCTGAAATGGCGTCTTAAAATATCTAATAATATTCTTCCAGCAGTGTTCTCTCCAGTTCATTGGTCTAGATGTCGACCATTGAAATGCACAGATAGATTCCCTTACCCATTTATCTTTAATGTATAAGGTATTATCCTTTCTAACACAAAAAAGGGCTTTGTATAGTTTAGAAATCGATTTAGTGGGGGTCATGGTTAATGACGCTTTTCAGAGTATAAAAAAAGTGCAACTCATGGTCAATATATGATTTCACCTGTAGATATCTATGAACATCATATTGTGTTAAATTATATTTATCTTTCAAAGTCTCAAAACTGAGCACAGTATTTCTATGACTAAGGGAAAGAAATGTTGTAAGACCATAAGTTATCCATAATTTAAAGCTTGAATCATGTCTATTTGGGATCAAATCTGAATCAAAAGCAACCCATCTAAAGATTCTTAGCATTTTATATATCCCACACATGTTGATTACCTTCTGCCAAATTTTCAAGGTGTGAGTCAACCACAAGTTTCCCAACTTTTGCAGCCAGCACATTAGGCCCCTATCCACCATTACAGCTTGGAGGGGGAGAGGGTCCAGCAAGTTGGTCTCCAATTCCTTCCACCTTGCTATATATATATGTTTCATTACACCAATATAAGAGGGGGGTTATTTGAGCAGCATAATAATAATTCTTAAGGCAAGGAAGGCCTAATCCTCCCTTTTCCTTAGGTAGTTGAAGAGTGGAGTATTTAATCCTTGGCTTTTGGCCCTGCCAGATAAATCTGGATATCCATTTGTCCCACTGTATAAATTGATGTTCGCTCACCTCTATTGGCAGATTTCTAAAACGATAGAGCAGTCTGGGAAGCAATGTTCATCTTAATTGCTGTTACACGAGAGCTGAGACTCAAATAGGGGATCAAATTCCATCTATATAAATCAGCTTTTACACTTGTGGACATAGGCTCATAGTTTGCCTGGAAGAGCCCTGAGAGGTCCTCTGTCAAATAAATTCCCAAATACTTAATTTTGTCATTGTCCCAATTAACTTTAAATTTTCTCCGAATAATTGCAGGAGCTGTGTCATTTAATGCCATCACTTGTGTTTTTGAAATATTAACCTTGTAGCCGGATAGCTCCCTAAAATCGGTTAATGTAATCATCAACTCGCTAAATGACCTATCCGGGTCCCCCAGGCAGACCAGAACATCATCGGCAAACATTACTACTTTGTGTTCAATTCCTAACAATGTAATACCAGTAATATATTGATTTTGTCTAATTGATTGGCCTAATGTTTCTATAAATAAATCAAAAAGAAGTGCGGAGATTGCACAGCCTTGCCTACAGCCACGTTCCAGGGTAAAGGGCTTGGATAAATCGCCGTTTATTTTAATTCGAGCTGAGGGGAGATCATAAAGAGCTTGGATAATTCTAATAAACTTATCTTGAAACCCAAACTTCCTCAGAGCCTTATACAAAAATACCCATCTAACAGAGTCAAAGGCTTTCTCCGCATCTAAACTTCCTATAATTGACTGGACTTTGTTTTGTTGTATATGATTCAAAATATGTAGAATTGCGACCATTGATTTTAGATTTTTTCTGCAGCCCCAGAAAAACCCCTCCCACAAAGATCTGGGCAATGATGGCGAACACTTAGACGTCAGAAGTATACTTTAATAAAAGTCAGTGTTGTATCACCAATACAACCATGTGAATTGATGCATTTAAAGGAAAAAATTACTTTGTCTCAACTTTGATCTTAATATAGCTGCAATCCTTAAAACACACAATATTTGTATAGAGCCATCTGCTTATCCTTGTCAGGGCTGGAGAATATCCCAGAGGCAGGATACACCCTGCACAGGTCGCCAGTCTAACACATGGAAACAGACAAGCATTTGCACTCACATTCACATCCAATTAACCTATCCCCACTAACTGCATGTCGTTGGACTGTGGGAGGAAGCCAGAGTACCCGGGGAGAACCCACCCAGACACGGGGAGAACATGCAAACTCCACACAGAAAGATCCTGGCCTGATGGTGGAATTGAACTCAGGATCTTGTTGCTGTGAGGCAACAGTGCTAACCACCGTGCTGCCCTGTTTGTATACATTATATACATAATATATTCTAAACAAGTTCACTTCTTTACTTTAAAATGGACAAATGTTCAGCAAAAACTCACAATCACATTTTTGTTGAATATTCTTTTTTTTCACATTATGTGGGCAGTTTGGATTTTCTAATCTAGGCGTATTTCTTTGCACTGTGGGAGAAACCGCAACAGCTGGAGGGGCAGCACAGCGAGGACATGCAGGCTCCTCAGAGAAAGAATCTGAAGCTCTACAACCTTTCTCCTGTGAGGCAACACTGAGTCATCGTAATGACCCTGTTTCCAAAACAAAGAAGACCATCCTGACGTCTGATAATCTGATTATTTGTGTGTTTTCTGTGTCCTACGTTCAAATTGTTTCAGTCTTCTGACTTTTCTGACAACAAGATTTAAGATAAAGTCTTTTTTTTTTTTAAAGACTGACGCTCCATGGTGTACTTAGATTTAAAAGAAAAAAAATTCTTGTGCTTTCTTTTTAAGGTTGTTTATCTTGTAAAATGACCTTGTGGTTATATTTCAGGACAAATATGTATAGAGTGGGGAGCATTAAGAATAGGGGATTGTTTTCAGTTAAATCCACTTTTTACTGTTTACTGTTCAGGCCATCAGCTGGACACGCTGAGAAATCCGAGGTCAGTGATGTTGGGAAAAAGACTGGACTGTCCTCTGCAGTCACATCTTCAGTGTTGTTGTCTTCAAAGTCTGGTTGGATGTGCTAGATGAAATTTGGAGACTATACCAACTGACTGCACCTCAGCCAAACACCACCGGGTGATGCATTCGGACTACATGGTTGGAATAAACAATACAATTTTTTAAATTTAATTTAATTTTTAACTAGTTTTTGTCTTTATATTAACCAGCACAGCTTTGGATGCTTGAGGTTAGCACAACTCTGTGTGTGTGTGTGTGATTACCAGTTTTCCTATCTTGGTGGGGACCAAAATCTGAAATTTACTATACTTGTGGGACCAACAGCCCTCATGGGAACCAAAATCCACTGGGTTGAAGACATTTTTCAGACTCAAAACGTTGTTTTAGTGTCAGGGTTACAATTGGGTTATGGTTAGGTTTAGGGTCAGGGTCAGGGTCAGGTATTCATTTCTGATGGTTATGGTTAGAGTAAGGGGCTAGGGAAAGCATTATGTTAATTAGATGTCGCTAAGATGCAACAACGAGTGAGTGTGCATGTTATGCATGTGTTAAGTATGAGAGTTTATCTTTTACTCTGTTCATTCTAAGCAGCAATTTCACCGAGTTCATCTTTTTGTTTTTTTAGTTGGCTAGACCCTTAAAAAACCTGTACTTCTTTAGCTGCGCCACTAGATGGTGCTTTTTACTCAGTGCCTGAATCCTCTGCAGCAGCCGACACTGCCGACAGGTGGAGCCAAAGTATCAACCTGTAAATTTAGCTCTAAACTTTCACCTGAAATGCTGCGTGTAATTGTCTCCAGTTAAATTTACGCATTTTCAGATCCAGTATCTGCTGTGGTTACTGTTTCACTTACAACACAATAGTGTGAAGAGAATAACATCGGAGCTTTATTGTCATGCTGTGCTGTTCCATGTATCAGGTGTAGTTCAGGTGGAGCACTACACTACTGGATTATATTATCGCTTAAGAAAACACCTCCACTTAACACCACAGGGTCTGTGTGTCCTTTGATTTAACTGCAGCCTGGAGGACATTTAAGTCGTTGCGCATGAGCTCAGTCCGCTTCTCCTGTTGTCTTCATTTGTGATGCTGTGAGTCTTTACTGCACAGACACCTGCTGCTGACATTTTGGCACAGTTAGTAAAGCCGGTCTGTCAAAACTCACTGAGAACTCGCAGCCAGATTGAAGACCAACAACTGAACCCATAACTCTGGCAGGAAATCTTAAACTTGGTAAAATAACAGGAGGTGAAAACTGCATTAAAAAAAAGATGCGATGCGATATGAAAGCTGTGCAGGTTTCATGTTTCGCAAAGCATTTCTCATTTTACTTTTGCGGGTAACCTGAAGAGAGGTGTGATGACGTGAATCAAATGCCATGACCTACAATCAACGAAGAGCAACATCTTTTCATTGTTTTTATCTCCATAAACTGGAGAAAAAAAAGTTAATCCACCAGAGAGACAATTTTCTCCATCTATTCGTAATGATGACATAATCTCTCTAGAAGAAAATATGCAGATCAGTGCTGAAGATCGCTGCAGGTTGAAATCCTGTATTTCACAATTGCTGAACCACACTGAGGCGCATCCTTTTCTCTAAACACAAAATCAATTTAACAAAATGAAAACACAGTGTTCTTGACACACGACTTCTTTGAAGTAAAGATTTAAAATGATGGCGTCAGCAGAGGATCGGCTAACAATTTGGTCCTACGACCCCCATTGACTCAAGAAACATATAGTGTATATTTGTGCTTTATATGTATTGTGTATCCAATAACAGAATTTATTTATGAAAAAAGAGCATTGAGCTGAGGATGATTATTAGGCATATGACCCAACTAAACATGTGTGAGAATGCTGGAGACTCATACTCTCCATTTCTTTTACTTCTTTTCATAATTGTTACCATTTCAAAAAAAACAAAGTGAAATCTTACAAAGTTATGTGACAATAAGTTTAGAAATAATGTTGTCTTACTACTACTTTGTTTAATTCATCTTGTTTGGTAAAATGATCGTGAGCTGGGGAGAACTGTCCCCTCACAGGAAGACGTTTTAAATCCACCAGTAAGCTGGGCCCTTTTGCTGTGGTGTTTGGATGCTCTTCCCATACGTAAGTAAGTTTGTTAGAGATTTAGAGCAAAGATCCGTTTTGATATTTGTAGTTTAGAGCTAATACATCCCAGGGTCTGAGGTTAACAGCTCTGACTGTTGGGGTTAAATGTAAAACATGTGGTCATCCTTCTTTAGTGTGTGTGTGTGTGTGTGTGTGTGCTCAGACTTCCTCCCACCAGCCAAAGACATGCAGGAGAAGTTAATCAGTGTTTCTCAATTGGCTGTGTGTGTGAATGTTTGTGTGTCTCTCTGTGTTAGCCTTGTGATAGATTGGTGATCTGGTGTTTCACCACATTTCACCCAGCTGGGATAGGCCTCAGCCCTACAATAAGAAGGTAAAATGGATGGATGATGTGCTCTGTATGCTAAGGGGAGTATAACATTATTGTCAAGTACTGACCTAACATAGAGACACAGTAAATGGAGTTAATTATAGCAATGGTTAAGTCTGTATTCAATTTGCATTTATGTATCAACACCCCAGCTGCCACATTTGGGTCAGAGGTCAGGGTCAGCAACCAACCCAGTAGCACCTGTGCAGTTCTTTCATGTCATGTTGCTGACTCTCTGTTTCGTGTAACTTCAGGTATTTTAGAGGAAAGGACACACAAATCATTCTGTGAGTTTAAATATTGCATAACTTCATGTATTTTACAGAATAAATAATTTCAATGAAAGTTATTTTAATATATGCCTAAATTCTGGGTATTTTAAAGGAAAGGAGACACAAATTATAGTGTAAGTAATTTTAAGTACTACATAACTTAAATACTGTGTAATTCCTTGGTCATCTTGTGGAAAAGCAAACAGTATTTCCTCATCTTAGACTGTAAGTACAGGGCACAGGCCATATTGTGGAATTGCACAATATTCCAGGTATTTTAAAGGAAATGAGGCAATCTTTTCTTGTCCACTCCCTTTGAAAATTGTGTTTGAACAGTGATTGTGAAAGAGAGAAAAAAAATAGATTTGGCTTCATCATTACAGTCACGTGAGTCTGCAAAGTTTGATGGTCCTTTTTATTGTAAGTGGTTAAGAGAGGACAGTTCTAATCATATTTATATTGGTGAAATGAATAACTGAAAAATGATGCACTTAAATATAATGAATTTATATATATATAGAGAGAGAGATATATAGATATAGATAGATAGATAGATAGATAGATAGATAGATAGATAGATAGATAGATAGATAGATAGATAGATAGATAGATAGATAGATAGATAGATACACAACCATATATATATGTGTGTGTGTGTGTAAAAGGATTAATCCACTATTATTCCCTGCAAAACCAGGCTTGTTAATTCCCTTTTCTAGTGTGCCAAGGGTAGTTAGCAAAGTTATCTACAAAGTATTTGTTGTAGATTGTTAGATTGTTATTTTAAACAAGAGACATTGAAATTGAATTGAGTTACAGAGGGATTACACCCTTTGTTGCGGGTTATATTTTAAAGTATTCCAATAAAACTTCAAAGACACGAATTAGAAAATGCTCATTCTGTCAGTTTCATCTTTGGTAAACACAATTACAGCCACTTTGCTCACATTCCTCCCTCGTCACCTACAAAACCATACAAATCAAATATCGCTGTTATTCAAATGCACAGCAGGTTAGACTTCTCTTTCCATCACAAGTAGAACAGAGACTTATTTAAGAGACGCTTTACCTCCAGTGGTTGGAGGCAGTTGATAACCAAATGAGAAATAAACCACAAGTGTCAGTTTGCACAGTTCCATGTGGGCCCAGAGATCAGTCAGTGCATGTGCACCACCAGTTAGGTGTTCAACTTGACCCCCCCCACCATTTGCAGTGCAACACATAAATACTAAAATGCAGGGTTTTTTTTCCATGTGGCCTAAACCTGTCTTCATCAAACTACACGTGGGTGAAGTCATTTCACGAGAGGTGCAAACTAAAAACAAAACCGAGAACTCGGCTTCCACGACCGCAGGCGCTGTCAGGAAAGGCTTTCGGCTCCGCCCATGTGCTGTCTTTTACACAGACTAAGTGCTGCAGCAGCATCTGAGAGAAGCAAAGTGAAGCACGGCCTTCATTTTCTCACACACACACACACACGCACACACACACGCACACGCACACACACACACACATGCACAGAGCAACACCCATGAAGCTTCGCTGGTGCCTTTGCCCTTATTTGGATATATCAATGCTTTGAGCTTAGGGGAAAGTAATAGCTCATGAACCGAGGTGTTAACTTCAGGTTTGCACTAACCTTTGATGAGAAAGAAAAAAGCAGTGGAAAGTTGTTCAGCTAAGTTTTGAAATGTGCTCTGTCTGACTGGGATAAAGGGGAATTAGGGAAGTGAGGGGATGTATTTTACATGGGGGATGGACATTAGCAGCAAAAGGTCACACACGCTTTAACTTGCTCTGTGTGTGTGCGTGCGTGCGTGCGTGTGTGTGTGTGTGTGTGTGTAAATGTGTTTCACAAGGCTTACAAAGCTTCCTCTCTTTGGCAGCTATAGAAATGAGAAAAGTTCATCACACTGAAGGATTTCAATTCCTTTTACAAATACTGGCAGCTTCAATGGACTGAGCGATTGTATGTTAACGCTGGTCTAATACAAGAACAGCAGCATATTCACAAGAAAGCAAGTGGTGAAAATCAAAAGGTATCAAAGCATGTATGAAAGTACTCATTCTGTAGTAAAATGCTCACTCTGGCTGTATGTTTCAGATTAACAAAAGTGTGTTAGGTGGACTTTTCTGAAAGTCCACCTAACAACTGAAAGTGAAGACAGTTTTACCTGCAAACTAACTGCTATGTTTGTGAGCAGTTCAGATACCTCACATTTAAAATCTTTTATTTCATGAGCAGAATAGAGTTCGGCGTTTGGGTCCTGCATTCACACGATTTTACAACTCAAAAAGACCGCCAAATCAGAGGATGTATTAAGCATATGAAGTGAGGGAGGCTTGGAAGAAGCAATGCAGCTCATTTAATGCCTGAACTACCTTCCAGGCTTTGTTCCTTTTGTTTCGTCTTAAAGCAAAGACTTGTCAGTGCAGGGCTGGCAGAAAACAGATAAAAAAAACTGTTGGATGATTTCAAAGTTATTTATCAGTAAGATCTGACTTCTAGCTTGCATAATGTAACTGAAGGTGTGCCTCAGGGGTCCGTTCTAAGACCGCTGCTGTTTGTTTTATACATGAAAATGGCTTTGGACGTAATAATAAAAAAACTCATTTTTATGCTGATGATATGATGATGTACTACTCTACATCTTCTCTGTCTGCTACAATCTACTTGTGTGATTTAGATTTGGTTTTATATGCTGACAAAAGTAAACTGATGATGTTCTCTAATGAAAAAAACAAAACAAAACGCTGAACCTTTCATATATTACTACAGTTCACAGCTCTGAAAGTACACAGGAATTAGATGATAGAGTACATTCGGCAACTGGTAAAAACCTTACATTGAAACTTAGAAGTGAGACTTCTCTGGCCTCTGAGACTTGATGCTTCCATATTTCTCTCAGTAGTCTTCTTCACTATTCTAGATACTGTTTATTATGGAGCACTGAGATTTATTACAAACCTTAAAGCTATGTTCAACGTTGTACATTCACCTGTTTTGTCATTTTGCAGACTACACCATTCGCGCGTTCTTATTTATGACGCTATTTGTGCCTTGCTCCATCACTTACATTCAACAAGAGAGAGAAGTTATTTTCTTTGGCACAAGACTCCTTCCTTTTGTCATTCCCAAAGGTTCACGCTGGACTTGACAAAATAAACAAAATACAATTAAATTCAAATGTGCACCTCTATAAAAGCAGAGCATATGGCAGTTTGCTGGTCTGGAGCATTCAGCTGTGTGTTAAGACTGTGCCAAGGTTGAAAACATATCAGCAATGATCTTAGAGAATAACTGTTTCTGCCCATCAGTTTGGGAAGACTTTGACCTTTGTAAACAATTTTTAAATCAGTGGGAAAGATTCAAGACACACACCAATCTTCCCGGGTATGGATATGCCAGAAGTATCACCCCAAGGTCAGACAGTACAATGTTTAGAGAAACTGCAAATAAACCAAGAGCTACATCTGACACCCTACAGCCCTCAGTTAGCATGTTAAATGTTAACATTCATGAACGCACAATTAGAAATAAACTGAACAAGAACGGCTTTGAAGGGTTGTAGAAGAAAGCCTCTTCTCTCTGAAGAAGAACGTGGCAGCATGGACATGGTTCAGGTTTGCAAAGTTGTATCTGAACAAACCGCAAAACTTCCTGAATAAAGTCCTTTGTACAGACAAGACCAAAGTACAGTTGTCTGATCCCAAGCACAGCAGCAAATCTTCAACAGAAGAGCTGAAATAGAAAAGAATCAAAGTCCAGTCCCAGTCCTAATATTAAGACCTGCTAAGGACTAGATAATGTGTTTAATGTGTTCTCATTTATAAAAGCTAGAATTAATAGATGGTGAACTTCACCGTACTTCAGGCGGCAGATGTTTTGCTTGAATCTTAATCTTCATGCCTGTTTGTTGCCCTGAGACAATGAGCTGCATTGATGTTTTAGGCTCCATTGTGAAACTTCATACATTTAAGTAACTTTTGAATTATTTTGTGCTGTTCACTTGTACACTTGGTGTACTTCATGTTTATTGCTGATGTGGGTATTTGTGTGTGTTACTAGCCTTTGCAAACTCAAGTGTCACCTAATAAATATATGAGGATTCATTAAAGAGACACGTTTTTCTTTTCTAATTTAACTTTTACTCTTTTTATTCCTCAGCTACCAACATAGCGTTACTCATACAGTATGTTGATATAAGCTAGGAACTGTGAATCATTGCCAAAGCAAATTGGAATATATTTGCTTATAGCTTTCCTTCTTAGAATTTCTGCTGTAATTGTTCATATAAACGGTTTGATTTTTAGCTAAATCAAGCTATTCCTATCCCAATATTGGTTTCAGTACATTTTTGAACGTGTTTTTATTGTAGTTTTCTTTTTCATTTAATTTGAGCAGTGTTACTCTTAGCTGAAGCTGATGAAATTAGACTTAACGTTAGGTTTGTGCTAAAAAGAAATTGCATGTGGGTTAAGGTGCTAAACAAGGACAAAATGAACGGAGGTAGAAGAATGGAGCTGAATGAGGGTTAAATGACACCATGTGAAAGTTCAGAGGAGACATCCGTCTTTGTTGGGGCCACAGCCAGACACAGTTTCTTGTTGTTGTTAAGAGCCACAAGTCAAAAAAGTTACAAACAGCTGGTTTAACATTTCAGGCTCAGGCCTGTGTGGAGCTTGCAGGTCAGCGAGGGATCAGGGTGGATCTGTGGTGTCGACACCCAGGCTGTGGCCCAGGGGGAGCTTGGCGAGTGCAGGCAGGGAGGGGAAATGGCTGCCGGTCCAGATAAGGTCTATCGTAAGAGCCAGTGGGGGGGGGAGGCCCCAGTGTTAGAATATTCCTCACACTGTTTGGGCCATCTCCTCAATGACGCATGCGTCATTGAGGAGATGGCCCAAACAGTGTGAGGAATATT
>VOQK01003599.1:40600-56085 GCA_015052645.1 Benitochromis conjunctus | reverse complement strand
GTTGGTTGGGTGGGGGGGGGGGGGGGGGGGGGGTGGGGGGGTGGGGGGGGGGGGTGGGGGGGGGGGGGGGGGGGGGGGGGGGGGGGGGGGGGGAGGGGTGGCTGGTGTGTGTTAGTTTGTGTGTGTGTGTGTGTGTGTGTGCGCAGCTGCCAGAGCAGGTGCACAGAGAAGAGAGAAGTGGGAGAAGACAGAAGACGGAAGAGGAGCGGTGGATGTACAGTGCAGTCATCCATAAAGTAGAAAGCACTACTAAACTCCTCACCACAGTGTAGTGTTTCCTACTTTATGGATGAGTGTACTGTTGGCTTCAGGGAGAGCAGAGGCCTGACATGGCGCCCCGCGCAGGAAGTCACAAAAGAGGAAGCTGCTTTGTCTCGCACGGCCACGCTCTGCCCAGAGTGTTGCAGCAGTCGGTTCACATGGGCGGCGTGCGGCGCAGAGCAAAGCTCGCAACTCTTTTTCCGCTTTAGATCTCATCTGTTTCACCGACCACACGTGCAATGTATGATCTGCTGATGTGAAATAAAGATAAACATTGAAATACCGGGACCTTGTGTTTCAGCTTCTGTTTTTCTCAACCAAGAGAAGCGCACGCATGACACACCTGGGCTGTTTTCTGTGAAAATAAACATACTTTATTGCTGTAAAAAGATCCATATTGAAAGAAACTGTCACAATTTCAAGTCGAGTCCTTTTAGTTCTACATCTTTACACACCGTTCCTCCATCAACACTGCCTGCGCATGCAAAAGAAAAAGAAAAAAAATCTGAAAAATAATATTAACAAAAAATATTTACACATGAGCTTCCAAAAAAGGGTAATAAAAACATTTATATATAGATTTATATATAATATAAAAAGGTCAATCTTACACTGGTTTCAAACAATGAATGAATGAATGAATGCAGCTCTGGAAAGATTTAAAAAAAAAAAAAATCTGCACTGTATGAAAATAGTCCCAACACTGTTCAGTATATACAGACAGCTCCTCCAGCTCCATCGCCCGCTGCATCCACCATCTACAATTCAAAATACTGTGGACGAGGGAGCCCCGCGAAGACGGGGAACGACACAGCAACGTAAATAAGGCCGAACATGGGTGTAACATTAGTATGCATGCAGTCAATAAACATCCTGTAAACAACAGATTAAGACTAAACAAGGTCTTCATGTAAGGCTAAATATGATCAGCTGAGCTAAAATACTGCCTACAGGGGTCTAGGTCCTACAACATATGATGGGGAGGGGGATGCTTACGTTACTACACAGCAGGTAGAGAAATAATTGTGCATTAAAGGCCGTCAAATCAAACACGAGTACAAATGGTTGCTGTACATTTCGGCAACTGTTAAGCATCCGCCCTTGTTTCGATTCTTAAAAAAAAAAAAAGAAAAGGAAAAACACGAAGAAATCAGACAGTACAGCCTCGCTCTTGCCTCTGTCCCGGCTACTTCACATCTAAAGTGACAATCCAGCCCCTTTTTAATTCTTGGCATCATCATGCTCCCTTTATTTTAACACTGACAGAATTCAAACATTCATCACATTAAAGAAAAGAAAAGGAAAATAAATAACGTGCCTCCAGCTTGAGCCTTCACTCCATCTGCCACATGGGCCTCCGGGTGTGCGTCTGAAAACGGGCCTTCAAGCCAGCGCTAGTAAACCAGGCAAAGCACCGAACATTTTGGCATCTCCTGCTGCTTTTTCAACAACCACACAGGTGGCTCAGCATGGAAAAGGAAAGGTGTGAAAACCTGAGACGATACCTAAACAGCCCTGTGTGTGTGTCTCTCACTCTCTCTCACACACACACACACACGCACACACACACACGATCTAAAAAGACAGAGTAAATGAATTACTGCATGTGCGTTAAATGACTAACAGACTGAACACTGAAGCTCTGCTCCACGCGTTCGCATCAAAAGCGAGCCGAGCGAAGCTCACGGACACGCAGCGCGGCTCTGTGTTTGTTCTCCTGCAGTCAAACGCAACAGCCGCCATTGCTCAAGCTCTACTTTTTGAAGAAACTTTGACAGTATTGTGATGCAAATGTGCGAACAGAAAAACGCCATGTGGGCTGAAGAGGGATCGCGTAACACCGTTCAAACTCGACTACAGTTATATGACAGCATTTACACATGGAGGCAAACCTAAACACACATCAACAACTTAATGCGGAGTCTATCACAGTACAGTAGTGCCGCTAACCACCACAGCAACGACTGAAAACTGCTCATTTTAAACGCTGTTCTAAGAAAGTGCTGCCCTGTGTGGCACAAACACCAGCACACCCCGCAGGCTAACACTGCTCGGTATCTACGACCAGCTACAATGTTTTCATCGTTGTCATTTGGGACTACAGATTCAGCAGAGCCGCAACAGTAAAGCGATTGTTGATTAATCATGAAGTTTGTTGAAGCTGTTCGTGACCCAGCTGAGCCACTACGCATGGCGTGATGGCTCAACCCCCAAACATAGTTCAAAATCTAAAACTGTAACGATCATTTTTACTGAAGACAAAGAATAACAGAAAGTGACAAAATCCATGAATATTCACATATCCCGATTGTTATTTTTCAAACACCTGCCTACTCATATACAGGTTAGTCCCACGGACACAGAGCAACGCTCATTTTTAAATGATAGGGCAGGATGTGGCCTGAAAGGGGTCACGCTTACAGTTTATTCTAGTTTAGCTTCTCGAACGTAATCACCGACCCTTCTTCCCTTCTCTTGGAGTCGCGTAGAGCTGCAGGGAGCTAATGGGCATTCCTCCGGTTTTAAACTAAACGATTAACCGAGCAATCAACAAATACTTCAATCAATTGCAGCTCTGTTGGCTACTGCTCATTTCTGCACACTAACACGCACACACAGACGGCAAAAAGTAACAGTTAGGCCAGTTATGACTGTTGTCACAGCCATTAAGAGTTCCTGTATTAATGTCTGAGAAAGGCAACTGTTTTCAGTCTCACCAGTGACACACACACACACGCACACACACACCCCTTCACATTCTTTACATTGAACCACAAACCCCACGACGTCTTAGCTCTAAGCTACACATATCAAAGTGGACCCTTGCTGTCTCCGACAGCTCTAAACCTCTAGTTTTACGCCTCGATGCCACTTCATGCGGTGTGACCACAGTTAGGGCAGGAGTCCGATACAAATAAATAACACGTCCTGTACAAAGTAATGTATAAATACTCTTAAAGATGAGAAACACATGAGAGAAGCATCCATTCAAGATGGATAGTGCATTCTTTATAATCAAATAGAGGAAGAGACGGCGTTCTGCCTCTGTCTGTTTGTTTCAAATAATAAATAAAGTGGCACCAGTACATGAGCGTTAAAGCTAACACTTCATTAGCCATCTCTGAGTTGGGATGACGTCTGCTCTGCTCTGTATCGACTGTTCTTAATAAAGTCAGCCCTAAAGGAGCTTGCAAACTGCTTTAAAGCCTCCAGTGAGTTGAAATTTTGCAAATGCTCAGATTATCAGGAAGTATTCAGAGAGTATATTTGTGAGCTTGCTCACTTCAACATGCATCTATACATGCTCTTGTGATGCTGTTGGGTGTTTTAGAGGATTCTATATTTAACAGCTGGTCTAGCAGTGCTCTAAGGCAAATGCAGAACTACTGACAGTCAAAGCATTAATTGTTAGATCTGATAGCTGCTAACCGCACCGACTACCAACTGAGAATTACAGTTACAGAAAAAGTGCTTTCAATGTGACACAAGTGTTGTGTGTCAGATATAATAAGTCTCATTCTTTCTTGCTGGATCCCAGCTTTTTGAACAGCTTCTTGCCTTTGGAGAAAAAACCTTTCTTCTTCTTTCCTTGCACAGAAGAGTCGGCCTGTGCAGGGCTGTCCGGGGGGCGGGGGTCTGGGACGGACCCGCGGGCCTTCACTGCAGCCGGGCCCACAGTGGGGTCCGAGTCTGACGTGGGGCTTGCAGTGGGTGCCAATTGGGGTTGTAGATTTGTGCGCTCTGTCGTGGCGGGGCAAGCAGGTTCAGTCTGAGGGGGCAAAGATTCTTCTAGTGTTGATGGCCCAGATTCCTGTGGCTCTGTGGAAGACGTCCAAGCATCCTAGGAAAAAAAATCAAGAGTCTAAGAAGCAGCAAAGCAATACACAGATATTGCACTGTTTAAGTTTGTTTATACAACATGGCTCATCGTTTCTTCTATTAGAATTGAAATTTGATAAAGGAAACAGTGACAGGGAGACATAGAGGAGGAGAGACTTCAACTCATCCTGTGGTTCAAATTTAGGGGCTGGATCACAGCAGCAGGGTACAGCTACGGGTTGAGAAGGTTTTAAGGAGGAAGTGAACAGATGGCGAGAGTGTTGATCGCCTAAAAACACTTACGATCAAGTCTCAAAGTGTACAGAACGTTTTTGCTTCTGGAAAAGGCCATGCAGGAAACAGTGAGATGAAAGAAACGTGACAGAGCACAATTAATGAAACAAAACAGCTCCAAAGAAACAAACTCAGCAACCAGAAATTAGACATGTGAGTGATGAGAAAACAAAGAAACACAGAAACAGGACGTTGCCCACAGTTTCAAAGCTACCTGTGATTCTTTCCTGGGTTCAGGTGCAGGCTGCACAGGAGTATCCTCTGGGAAGGCCTGCAGGAAGTTGGAGGGCACGAGGCCTCTGTGGCCATTTAAGTCACCCTGAAAAAGAAGGTGGTCATTTGATGAAATGCACTCTCTCTACTACAAAGGTATTTTTATAAGTGGCACAGCTACAGCCAGACTCTTTGCACAAACACATGACTTTAAATAACTAAAGTTAAACGTTTTAAGGGCCACATAATATTGCAGTCACGTCAAATCTCCTGGTTATTTTCAGACTTACGTAGAAGAAGCCATCTTCGTCCATGTCACCAAACACATGTATGATATCTCCTGCACTGAAGGTCAGCTCGGCCTGAACGGAGGCGTAACAAACAGAGCAGGTAATCAGCAAACAGTTCAGCCACATAAAGCAAAGAGAAGGCATCTGCAGTCTTAACCTCTATGTCAGTGTTGGGGGAGCTCTCTCGTGGGTCATAATCAAAGATGGCGACCATCCTGCGGGCTCCTGGGGCTGGCTTCCCCACAGCTGCGGTGGCTGAGGGGTCCACCTGGCTGGGATCTGTCAGCCAATGAGAAAAGGGGGTGGGGGTGGGGGGTGGACAAACACTTTCTTTAGTCCAGAGTCTTGAAAATGGGCATTTCCAGTCAGCTGATCGTGTACGTACATTCAACTCGCTCAGCATCATGCTCAGCTGAGGGAAAGTCACATCAGAACAACAAAAACAGAAGATTAGCAGAGAGAGTTAGCATTTGTAATTCATGAAAAAGGTGACGGCAGCCTGAGAAGTGCTGCCCCATTAAACATCAGTCAGGGCAAATATTTATCCTGAGATGGGGAGAGTAAATTACTCTGCAACAGTGTTAGCAAAAATGGAGACAAATGGATGTTATTAGATGACTTCATGATGCCACTGTAATGAAGCTGTGAAATGAAAAGAAGGGACAGAAGGGACTGTTTGACCTTTACAACCAGGGGTTAATGTTAAGCTGTTAAAGAGTAACTATTATGTAATATTTAATCTTTGTACGATCCACAGTTGCTCTCACACTGGGAGCCTCTCAGTTCAACCATTGGCTGAAACAAGCTGCTTTTAACTCCTTTCACCCTCCCTTTACTTCAACTTTCTTCTGATTGGCTGCCCCTTGCAAACAGAAGATTTTCCCTGCATTTGATGCATTTTCAACTCGAAGAAGATTACTTTATTGTTAGTGTTCTTTACTTTTAATGGTTTTAAAGGCCAAGAGTTAAACAGACCCTAAAAAGGAGGAATGAAGGCGACATTATCAGCAACTCTGAATACAGTTCTCATGTTTACAACCATTAAAAAAACCAAAACAACAGATAGAAAATGACATCAGCTGCATAAAACAGCAGGTAAATGCATGCTGTCCTCCAGGGCACACTGAAACAGTCACCTGATCATGCAGGTGCAAACAGAGGTAGGACGAGGCAGACGAGCTAACTACAAACCTTGACTGGAGGAGTTTACACTCTCCTCCCAGAGGTCTGCAGACTTGACTGGAAGAGACAGGGTGAGGGGAAAAGAGCACAGGAAGAGTCACGGAATGACACAAGGCACTGTCTGAGAATAATCCTGCAGGTCATCACACAGGCAGCACGCAAAGTCACAGGTGGAGTGCAGAGGGGAATGGATGTTTCAACAAAGCGATCTGTAGGTGACCATGTAATTCAACTGTGATACAGGAGCAGGAGACAAAAACCTTCTTTGAGGTTCTTAATGAATTAACAACACACTGCGACATCCTGCTGCTATATCCACGGTGTATTACATGCATAGCCAATGACAGTGATCGTGTATTGTCTTTGAACTTTTGAGAAGCTGTTGCACACTTAACCTGTGGAGAGACGTTAGCATAAACAGCCTTTAAATACTCGGCTTTAATGATAGAATCTATTCACAATGGAGGTATTTGCCCACAGTTCTGGGAAGCTGTTTGAATGCATTACTTCAGTAGCTGGTTTAAAAATCCCCCATGCCTCAGTCGCTGATTGAGAGGCAGCAGACTGAAAGAGCAAAATCTAAAGTGAAAGAGACAGAAAAAGAAGCAAACCAGAAGAGAGGAGAAAGGAGAGAGGCGGGAGGCCGCGATCTGCAGCGAGACACACCTTTCTTGGATCGTCTAGGTTTCGGCGGTGGAACGGGGCGACGTGGAAGCTGTGCGTGTGTGCGAGTGCCTTAATGGAGTTTTAGAAAGGAAAACCAAATAATAATAAAAATAATAAAAAGAAACACAGATGTAATTTTTGAGAGCAGCAGACCACATAAAGTAGACAATGAAAAGCCAGCGGAGAGCTATTTAACACATGAGAGCCAGTGAGCAGCTGACACAGCAGTGACAACAAGTGGAAGTGAAAAGGTTAAACCATCTGCAACAGCACAGCTCTGGGTACAAAGCAGGAAACAGACGCAAAGTGTTAGCTTGATTCTGCTCGATGGCTTGCTACCGCCACAGACGTCCCATTTCATTTTTAGACCCCTGCGATGGTTACTATTTCCTTAGTAGCAGCAAAGTGCACAAAAGAACATATTCAATATTTTGGGCCAATTTTAAATCAACTTAAACTTAAAAATTGTCTGATCTGTGCCTCCTCTTTCAGATTATCTCCAAAACATGACAAAAAGACATCAACAGAAGGACTGAAAATGAGAGATATTTTAAAGTCACATTTCAAAACAGGAGGCTCTGCAACAATTGTGCTGCCATTTTCACTTCCCACTCAAACATGAACAGGGATGATATAATGAGTAAAATATTATCGTTTAGATCATCAGTATCAGACAACCAAATCCCAGCAAAACAACAGCTGTGTTGGGGGTAAATATTTGACTGACACAGTCACATACCTATCTTCTCCATGGAAGCTGCTGTGGACAAGAAGCCCTGCTGCAGCAGCTGCTGCCGGGTGTCCTCATCCTCCACTTGGATCTCAGACACCATGTTACATGGCACATAGCCCAGACGACCACCTGACTCTCCTCGGTAGAACCCGTCCGCATCTTTATCTCCATAAACCTGAGGAGAGAGGGAAAGGGAAACGTATCAACTAAAATGATTTGTTTTAACCGATGGCTTATAGGTTTTATACAGGTCAACATTACATTAATGCTCCAGAATGACTTATATGTCCTCTAATATGCAAGCTGCGTTATCCTTTGAGGTACAATTTGCACAACCAAAATCAAAATCAGCCCTTTTAAAAGACATTTTTAAATCTGTCTCATTCAAGCCATAATCACTTCTTTGTTATGAAACATTCAGCAGCGCGATAACTACTTTAATTTGTGGTTTCCACTATTTCAGTATGCAGATTTCTGTCAGTCTGTTGCAAGATAAGCAGGCCAGCAGTTTTTTGGTTAATGCTCAGCTCATGTAACCATAACCTAAACTACATAAATGGGGATGACAACAAAGAAGACTTTAAGGCTTGTGAACAACCCACAGCAGCCCTGGGAACTATGCAAACATGCCAGCAGAGACTGAGCTATACGTCTGAAATAGGAACGCTGCGAGATCCAAAGATGCTGAGCCATCAGGGCCTGAGCAGTGTGTGGACATACTTTGATGATTTGTCCTTCACTGAAGGGAAGCTCCTCCTCAGCAGCGTCAGGATTGGGTGACATGCTGGCAGGGTCATATGAAAAGAGGGCCACAAAGATGCGTATGCCACTGTCTCCTTTCGTCTTTGGTGATTCCACACTACCTGCACACACACACACACACGCACACACACACATGATCAGAATTTGCAACCCATATCAACAAAGCATTTCATACAGGACTGATATCAGAATCAGAATACTTTATTAATCCATAAGGAAATGATGTGGTTACAGTTGCTCCAAGACAACAGGAACAGTAACAGACTGAACTAAATAAAATAACACAATGTATTACATAGTTACATATATAAGAAATAGCTCTAATATATACAAATAGCTCAGTTATAAATATCCAGAATATTACAAAGATTCAATATATATGATCTTCATTGTACTGTAAACTGTAAATCTTTGTCATTTTACTGTAGAGCATGTGCAAAGGGGCTATTGCACTGTGTAGTGTACATTAGATGGAGGAGTTGTACACAGAGATATCCACAGGCACGAATCATTTCCTGGGTCATTGATCTGGTGTATCTGGGTAGTCTCAGTCTCTCACTGAACATGCTCCAGCACCTTCTGGAGCGGGTGAGAGGTATTGCCCAGTATTGTCCTTATCTTAGACAACATATGCCTCGCCGACACCACCTTAAGGGAGGACCAGCTCCATCCCCACAACATTATGGCCAATCAGGACAATCACTCTGTTGGCATCTTTGACTTTCAACCTCCTCCCCCAGCATGCAACAGCACAGAGGATGGCATTGGCCACAACAGACTTGTAAAAAATCCTGTGTACTCACATCCACATCGACCCCCTGGATTGAAACAGGGGTCGCAGGTTTCCTGGTCTCTCTAAAGTCCACAATCGGTTCTTTGGTCTTTAAGCTGCAGATGATTCAGCTCACTCCACGGGATAAGGGAGTCAACATCAGCCCGGTATCATTAAATGATACCAACAGCCTACATTACTCTCATTCTGAATTAGTTACTTTGCGTATGTATTTCACTTTTATTTCCATGCAATTTATTTTATAAGCATTAAGATGCAATTCTCTCTTACTATTATAATATTGGCTATTTCAACACAACAGAGTCTGCAGAGCAGCCGCGCTTAGCTTGCAGTGAACTCTGCAAATAGAACTGCAAGCTTGCACCTCCCCCACTGCCCACCAACTGCGGTACTGCAATGAGCAGCGTTCGCCTAGCACAGGCATGTCCTTAAAAGAGGTAATCAAGCTAAACCACTGATCCTAAGCTGTGTGAGCCATTTGACAAACGTGCACACGCTCACAAACTCCAACTGTGGAATACAGTGTTTGACCCACTCTCCGGTTTAAATTTCAACACCTCGCAGATCAAACCTAACATGCAAAAAATTGTGCTAGTATAATTTTAGAGGTGCTTTTAATACAGTGCATGACGCAGACTACGCAAAGCAGACAACAGATATGCACTATTGCACAACAGATTCCAGCAGTGTGATTAAAAGCCCTGCCACTGAAGCCTATGTGACAGCAAAAGACAAATTTGAAGAGCTGTAGCGAGGCTTTAAGCTGCACTCAAGAGATGCGTTCTCTATCTCATTAGAGAGAATCAGCCCATCTGTGGCAAGAGTCACGGGCAGACGACTCGCACACTTTCACATCCTCACAGATTTTCTAGTAGATAGAACAGAACTTCTCCCTGAGCCCTTCCTCTTATCTGTGCACGTGTACACTTGCGCATGTATGTGTGCAGTCAACTGTGTATTTATCAGAACAGCCAGGTTTGCTAACTCAAAGGGCAACTTGTGGAATCAACAATGAGAAGCAAGTGAGACGAGATCTGGAGGGAGGAAGAGAAAAGCAGAGGGGCGTGTAGGTCCAAACTGCGGGCCATTTCTCTGCTGGCTAATCGAGGTTACTATTTTAATGTCTGTCACTTCCTCCTGTCATGACAAGCCACTTTAGGTTAAGCCGGTTCTCAGCTTAGCGGCCTCTCTCTCACTTCACTCCAATGCAGCTACAGCACCTCCTTCTCCCTAAACCCCCACCACACCCCCCTCCTTCCTACACAAGGTGCTAATCTGACTACCTCTATGTGAGAGAGGGGGAGGTTTGCCAACAGAAACCACAGGTGTGTCAGCACCGTCTCACACCCACTGTTTTCGGTTAAGAAAAAAGAAAGAAATGAGAAAGAGTGGAAGCACAAACACAAAAGGGAAAAAGGCCTCTGACCTTTGAGATTCCTAGCCTGCAAGCATGCTGGTTTACAGGCAAGCTCTGCTTGGCCTCTCCATGATGGACCTGCTTCAGCTGGAGGGATCTGGCTGGCCTCCTAATCAAGAGACAAAAAAAGAATATGAATATGAAATATGAAGTATGATGTTTAAACACTACATGGGAGGAGAGGAAAAATGTATTAAACTGTTTCTTATTGGAGCAGAGATCAGAGTCAGATCTACTATATAACACACTCCAGGGTATTCTACATGCACGCTTTCAACATAAGCATATTATTTTCTTGCACTGCAGCAGTATTAGCAGACACACACATGCACCAAAGCACATCGACTGTAAACTAATGCAGGACAAGGCAGTGCTAGTACTAGCTGAAAACACAGAGAAGGGGTTTCAATGTGCAGGACAATAGGAAAGCAGCAGGAGTGAGTAAGGTCACATAGAGCGGGAACATTAGCTGAATCCACTGGGTAGTAATGTATTGTGTTTAACCAAGCATTGGCAACGTATTGGTAACTCAGCCATTACTAAATCATTCACTGTATTTTTTTTAAAATAACAGTAAATGTGTCAGAAAATGTGCTTGCTGGCCTCCTACTGTCTGCTGTGATGATGGAAAAATGTTATCTGTTGAGCGGGAGGGTTATGTGTTTTCCTCTAAAGAGCTCAAGGGTTGATTAGCACAACTACAGAGGAGAGGATGGGTCTGGGACGACACACCCACTGCAGCTGTCCTGCAGCGATATTTACCAGCGGATCAGCCTTTGGCCCTCGGCGTGGAGGGGGTTTGCTGTGCTCCATTTGGGCCCCCTCCACCCACCATTCAGAGCTCATCTGCTGCATCATCGCCTCCCCAGGAGTATATTCCACAGGCTCCTCATTGTCATCTGTACCGTACTCAACATCAATCTCCACCCCAGAACCAATGGGTGACCTCATAGTTGGTACTGTTTTGCTGACTGGGTAGGGTCTTGGCGGGGTAGGGCCATCGCCGGGGTTGGCCGCAGCGGCAAAGGCCATCTGACTCCTGAGCATGGCCTCCCTCCTAAGGCGGTCCCCTAGCCCTCGAAGCAGTGTTTTGTCTTTGCTGTTGTGGGTCGGCCGGGGAGGACAGCGGGCAGAGAGCCGCCTATTGGCAGGACCCTCATATAAACTTGTGTCTTCTGCTTCCGGATAACTGATGGTGTCCACCGTTTCTGCATAGTGCACTCTGTGCTGCGTCTTAGGCTTGACCTGCAAGGGTCCATGTTTGGGTAAAGGCTCTTTAATTAGGGATCTGGGTTCCTGGTTGAGGTGATGATGGTGAGGAGGGATTTGTGGGTGTGGGTTAGGGTGATGTGGAGGGGCAGGATGGAGATGTTCTGGGTTTCTGGAGTGAAGGTGGGTGGGCCGTGGCTGATGCTGGCTGCGGCGACTTAAATGCTCTTCTTGACTGCTGTCCTCCTCCTCTGTCATCTCGGGGATGCTAAACAGCAGTTTGTTGGGGTAGACATGAGGAGGCAACTTAAGGATCTTTTCAAGAACTTCCTCATCACTGTCTGGAGCCTCCAACTTGCACAACTGCAAGGGCCACAGTGTTATTCATACAAGATTGGTTCGGTGAAGGTGGGATGGAACATTATAATGTTCAGTGAAAACAAAGGAAGTGCAGACAAAATGGATGAGAACGCCACCATGAAGAAGGAAGAGAAATGAAAGAGGAAGAAAAAACCAAGAATCACAATCAGACACAATCATGGTCCAACAGAAGAAACAAGGCCTCAAAATGAGAACTAAGCTCTGGAAGACAAATTAAAAGACGCATGTTTCATTCCAAAAGCAGAACTTGGAAAGTATTTCTGCAAACAGTCATAGAACGAAATCATTTCTTTACCCTGTTAGCTCCAACTGTGCATCCCCTTGTCTGCACTTCACCGAGGTGGTCCGAGTAAAGGTCCTCTTCCTCTTCCTCCAGGATGTCTGATAGATCTGAGCGGCTGTTGTCTGCATGATAGTCACTGGGAGGTTCGACGATCCCTCTGACATAACTCTGAGGAAACATTACATCATGTACAGAGTAAAATAATAATATCCATGCATCACAGCTTGAAACTGCACAAACATATACAAGACTAGGGCATGGAAGGTATTTATATAGCCTTGGCTCCACGCATCATTGTTACAGAGACATTTCAATATGTTCTCAAATGTCTTAAATTTGAAGCCAATTTATTACCTTTAAATTATTTAGGTCTTCCTAATAAGTGAGCAAAACAAAAACCAATAAACCATCAGCTTCACATGCTGAAAGTTGATGTTGTTCTTCTACTTTCTGCATCTCCCTTTAGGCGAGTTCCAGAAAGCAAATCACCTGCAGCAGATCACCCTACACCTACACCTACACCTCTTCTGTCACAGCAGCCGTCTTCGTGTCCTCTTTAGCCACATCCATGAACTTCATCTTGGTCTTCATCATTTATTGGACTTTTGTCTAGTATGTCCATCACCTGTTTATTTTAAAGTCTGCATATATGAAACAATTTCTATTGGTTGGTTATGAAAATTACAAGTTGGGAATCTTGATGCATGCTCAGTCATCCAGGTAAGGAAATCCCAAAAAGTTGATTCTGTTCATCTGGACGTAGCGTTTTCAGTGGGAGAAACGTTTCGCCACTCATCCAAGTGACTCTTCTCCACATCTTGGGAGTATAAAAAAATATCTGGGGGTGTGAGTTAGACTGAAGTGAGCTTACCAAAGACCTGGAGCCTACGACTTATATCTTCTTAAGGCTAAAGGCTCAATTCTAGATTGTAACTTCTCCAGTAATCCAGCTGAATCTCAGGCCAAGATGTTGACTGCTGAGTGTCTCTGTGGGTAATGTAGGGTTGCAATGGCAGAGCAATATCCTTTAAATCCCCTCTTCCTTCAAATCTGATTTCACCAAGTATGATATATAATCTACACCAAAGCCCTAAATTAGCTGCACCTCTGAATAATCAGATTTATTAAACAGACATTGACAGTACACATTACATGTAGTTCTGTTGTAAACAGTAATAACCTAGTAAAATCAAGGCTGACCTGCTGCCTCCTGGAGTACACTGGATCTTGGTCCTGTGTCAGGAACTCCTCGATGGACACCAAGCGGGTATTTTCATGCTCCTCCTCTACCTCTGACTCCAGAGGAGAAATGCTGGGGGGACGGATGAGGTTAGTGTCCTGACGGTTAAGGAGATCTGTTATCAGGGCTTTGGGTGGGGTAGGGATGCGCTCAGGGGTCCCAAGCTTGGCACCGGGGTCTTCGATGAACTCTGTGATTGATGGGAATGGACGTATAGTTCCAGGGCTGTCGGTGTCTCTGTGCTGCTCCAACACTGGTGCTGCTGCTGCCGCTGATGGAGCCTGAGCAGGTGTCAGTGACACTACTGGAGATGGCTGAGGTGCTGAGGTGGCCGGGGAGGTCACATTAACCTGGAAATGGGAAAAATAGTCAGACAAAGGTGTTTATTATTCTGTTGTACCTTTTTCCCGTGGTTTGGTCTCTTTTCACACAGAAACATGAGGAAGAAGACTTTGTGTTCTGACCTACTGAATAACATGGAGAAATTAGAATAATTTGATGACTAGCTGCTACTCGATTACTCCTGATTACACATGTTTTTTTCCTGTGATTTGCTGCTGCATCCCAAAATGCAAAGCATACCTGGCTACGGGAAGGCGTTTAGCTCAACCTTGCAGCATATACCTGGTATTTGGATCAAATTACGTTCACACAATAAACAAACCGGTTTGGAGTTTGTTTGGCACTGGACCAAGACCAACTCTCCAAAGGGTCTCTGTGTGGTTGTTCTGGTCTGCACCCAAGTGCAATCACCGTGCAATCACCTAACCACAGGCTGTTCTTGCATCTATTACTATGAAGGTGACTTCAAGGGGCTCTCATCTATAGGAGGATGGAAGAGTATGGCTCACCACTGGGGTAATGGTGGAGGCTATAGGTAACGCGGCCTCACTAACAGCCAAGGCAGCAGCAGATGAAGGGTTGGCCCAGGCCTTCACGTATGAGGAAGACGGCAGTGCTTCTGAGCAGAGGGCAGAAGGCGAGTTGGCAGCAGCCTCCACTGTGAGGCCAGTGATATGTATCTCTGATGGCAAAGAACTGGGCAGTGTGGACACTTTGGCAGCAGAGTTTCCATAGGATGGTGAAGGGGGCAGGTTACTGGGACTTACTGGAGTACAGGGTAGAGGTGGCACAACTGGGGCAGTGACAGCCGGGCCTGCCATGATGGCAGCCAGCTTTGAGGGCACATTAACTGGCAGAGAGTCACAGGACTCCCCATGGGCGGATGTGGTGCGGACAGTGAGCTCCTGAGCTGCCAGCAGGGAGTGGATCTGAGAGGGACCCAGCAGGGCACTACCAGCTGTTGGGGAAGACACCTCAAGCACCTGGGATAGAAGAACGATAATCAGACTTCGGTTAAATATCTGAATACCGGCTTAAAGTCAAGATTACAATTTTAAGTTCAAAACAGACATGAAGTTCTTGCCTTCTTTTTGTCAGCATATATAGTGTATCCAGTTACTCGGACTCCGTTGGAGGTCCCAGCAGCATCTATAGTGACTGGTAGCCAGCTGATGAGAGCAATTCCAGGAGATGGACCATGCTCCAGCTGAACATCCAGAGGAGCATCGGGGGGGCCTGCAGAGATTTAAAGCATCACAGCAAAATAAAGAGAAGCATGTCAAAAACTGAACATAGGACTGAGTAAATGACTCATACTGAAAACATAAAGCTTTGGAGGAGGAATAATCTCTATTATGGGGATATGTTTCTACCAAGAAAGTTGCCATCTACCACTCTAATGCCACTAGAAAGCTTAGAAACCATATACCTGAAATCCCAGACTGAGGGCATGGAACTTAAGCAAATTTGAAGGATCATTTAGAGAGATGCAACTCAAATATATATCACACTCATGATTATGCATTACATAACAATATTGTCGACTGGCAAAAACGGTACCAACTTTACATCAGTCCATGATTAAAAACACGAAGCATGA